>JANRGW010034885.1:36566-73255 GCA_024733675.1 Psilopsiagon aymara
TGCCCATGGCAGGGAGGTTGGAACTGGATGATCTGAAAGGTCCCTTCCAACCCAAAACATTCTACGATTCTATGATTTATGGATCTCATACTGCTCACAGTTATTTTTAAAAGCAAAGCACCTCTCTCCCCCCAGAAACTTCTGCACTAGAATACATGAAGGTTTTACAGGTCATATTGTGGTGCTTTGTGATAGAAGTGAACTAATTCACTTGCAGTGAATTCCTTGACTTTACTGGATGATGAAATAGATAAAGTAGCAGTAAGATAGGAAGCATTATTTATTGTGTAATTTTAGAATGAAATGAGTATTAAAATGTGAGGAAAGTGTAATGTGTGATTTATGAGCCTGATTGATTTCATTACTTGAAAATATTTTTTTAAGCCACAAGTCAACTTCTTGGCTTGTATAAATGAATAAAATTAGTTTATGCTAGTTGCCGATATAGTGACATACTTGAATTTCTTCATAACTGCATTCTTTCCTTCAGATGTTTCTAAAGAATAACTCTACAGCCACAGTGAAAAATGTCAGGAACTGATTCCCATGGGAGATTAGCATCAGCTGAGCCCATTTAACTTGGTCAGTTTTCACTTCTAGCTGAGCAAAACTCCAGCAGGCTATATTATGCCTTTACCTTTTTATATGGCAGCAGTTTGGGACTCCTTTGAAAAGAGAAGAGATGGGTGTATATCAAAAAAAAAGGACAAATAATTGAAAAAAAAAAGTAAAAAATGGTACAGAATTTATATGGTTAATCCATCATTTCAGCTAGGAAAATAACATACTCCCTCTAGTGATGAACAGATCATTTCCAAAATATTCATAAGGTTATAAGATAGATATATAGATAGATAGATAGATATAAGTTGACATATTCAAAATGCAGTTGACTAGTAAAACCTGGAAGCAATATTTTACATTCTGGTAGTGCATGGTATGCAATATGCCTTACTGAATACATATTTTGAATAATATCTTAGCAAGAAGTTGAAGTGTTTCATTAGATGTAGTTGAATGCAAGATTTCTGAACATGTGGTTCCATTTT
This sequence comes from Psilopsiagon aymara, assembly GCA_024733675.1. Lineage (NCBI taxonomy): Eukaryota > Metazoa > Chordata > Aves > Psittaciformes > Psittacidae > Psilopsiagon > Psilopsiagon aymara. The sequence continues at coordinate 37,616 of JANRGW010034885.1, forward strand.
CTGTGAAGATTCTTTGTATCACAGAACATATCAGTGGTGAATTAATTTTCTGCACTCAGAAAAAAAACACACAGGAAAACACTCAGGGAAAAAAAAAATCACAAAAAAACCCTGAGTTAAATAATAAATAGTCCTATTTGCTCTCTTCGTACATCCTTAAATATTCCCAAAGTGCCATTAAAATTGAATGTTCTTTATACATAATAACGTTCAAGCAAGCCAGATTGCAAATATTATATTCAATGGATATGTAAGAGGTGGGTTTATGCTGCAATTGTAGCACTACTTTATTTATAATTATTAACTTTATTAGATGTAATTAGCCTGCTAGTATAATTTAGATACTCACATGCATCCACTACTTCAATAAAAATACGCTTGCTGCCCTTGACAGCATCATGCATTAAGCAAACCCAGTGTACTGAAAGAGTACATTCTTCTTCATGCTTTCTTCTTGTGAAGTTCAGCCAACACGAAGCTTTTTTGTTCCTGCCATTGCTCTATTCTTCCAGGAAACCACTTACCATAGCTAAAATATAAAAGGCCTTGTTTCTAGTAATTTGTCCTTCTCAAGGTCAACTGATTCAGCAACTAGTTCTTAACTAGGCTTTCAAAACCTAAAAAATTGTTTTTAGGTTTAATGTTTCTGTATTCAGGGATCTTTTTATACTGGAATTCAGATTAAATTCTTTGAAGAGCATTTATTTAAACAAACAAACAAAACCAAGCAAACTTCTTAAGAAACATGCTTCATAAATAAATGAATAAACTATGTTTATTAGACCATAAAGTCACAGCTTGATGTGAGATCTAGTTACGTAGTCATTGAAGATACGCTGATTTTGTCAAATGGTTGCGAAAGATGCTCCACCAGTGGTACTCCTATGTTTTCCATGTGTTGATAGCTGTGTTTGGAGTATTTCTTGAGTTCTGTGACTGTCTGTGGTTAACTACTCCTATGAAGTAAGAGTCAAAGTTGAAATTCAATCTATAACCCAGCAAAGAAGGTTCGTGTTTTGAATGTTACTCCATGTGAGTTGGTTCAAAAGCTGTATAAAAGTCCCACTATGTGGCAAACCTGAGGATTATCCATAACTGAGAAGTCACTTCCCAAGGCGTAGATGACTCCTATATTCTACTGAGCATGGTGGCCCAACAGGTGCTTGTAGTGTTGCTGTGTTGATGTTCCAGTAAAGACTGCAGCAATGCCTCATCCTTCCAGAACTCGTTGTTCACCTTGGAGAAATAATTGTAGCAGCAGTATAGCTGAGATTTGGCATGTCTGAATACAGCAGTATGTACTGAGTAGTATTGACTGAGCCCAGCAGTATTCATGTTTAAACAGTTAGTGTCAAATGTCCTGTGCTGTAAAAACACAAGGAAGGAGCCTGTTCACCACCACAAGTGGTAGCAAGTCAGCCCTGCAGTGTAAGTGTAGAGATAACACCTTTCCCTAGAAAGGATCACAATGCTGAAAAGTTGTCTCAAGGGGGATAACTGCCTTCTACACATTCTTCAAGATAAAACCTTTTCATTTTTAGTTTTCTTCTACTTAATTTTCATCTTTTTTTTTTTTTTTTTGAGTGTAAATGTTTTTACTCCATTTGTACTGTGTGTCTGGATATTATTCTTCGGGCTTAAAAGTGATCTGAGGCATATTTAATTTCTCTGACTTCTCCAAAGTAACTTTTACTTTTCTCTGATTTTTTTTTTTTAAATTAAGAAAAAATTAACCTTGCAAAGTATTTTGAAGCAATGGGCCATCATTCCTTGAGTTTTGATGTAGATATATCTTGGATATATGCTGCCTTACTTTCACTGATAACACTGAAAGGAGATTTCTGCTGCAATTTCACTGAAAGGAAATGCTCAGCATTACGTAAATGACGCACATGTGTAACTATTCTTCATGGTGCAGAGAGCACATGATTTGGTAGATAGAGCACTCTGTAGCGATGCTGATGTTGTAGTTCTCATTTATTAAAGTTTGGACCCAGTCATGCTCTCATTTCAGTGAACTACAGTTTTCCTGTTGGACTCAGGAGTAGAAAGGAAAGGCCTATCATCATTTTAGTTGTTGACTTTAGGGAAGTAATTTCCAAATTATTATTTATCAGGTCACCAATTTCAAAATATTGTCTCTTGTTGTGGTTTAAGCCCAGCTGGTATCTCAATACCACGCAGCTGCTCTCTCACTCCCTCACTTCCTCCCCCCACACCTGGAGGAATGGGGAGGAGAATCGAAAGAATGCATCTCCCACGGGTTGAGATAAGAACAGTCCAGTAACTAAGGTATAACCCAAACAGCTGCTGATACCACCAATAATAATAATGATAAGGGAAATAACAAGGGAAGAGAATATGACCGCTCACCACCTGCTGACCAATACCCAGCTTGACCAAGCAGTGTTTCAACCCTTCCAGGTAACTGCCCCCAGTTTATATAGTGGACATGATGTGCTGTGGTATGAAATGCCTCTGGCTAGTTTGGGTCAGGTGTCCTGTCTCTGTTTTCTCCTGGCTTCACCTCCACCCTGGCAGAGCATGAGACTCAGAAAGTCCTTGGTCAGAGTAAACATTACTGAGCAGCAACTAAAAACATCGGTGTTATCAGCGCTGTTCCCAGGCTGAAAGTCAAAACCACAGCACTGCACCAGCTATTAAGGAGAAAAATGACCGCTACTGCTGAACCCAGGGTATTTCTAATGACTCCTGTGTTATCTACAGGGAAAAACACAGTTTGGTGGTTAAAAATCAAGCAACAGAGGAGAGGCAGTAGTGAACAGCTTCTGAACTTACCTCTCAATTTTGTAACTATATAACTCTCACTTTTATGACTACATTTTAGTGCAGTTTGAAATGCAGTTGATCTCATTAATTTAGTCTTCAGAACTAGTCTAAACTGAATTTTTATGTTTCTGCTAAAAGACTGGGATCATACACATGGTCAAACACAGCTGATGTTCTCTCGGTCCTTAACAGTTCTCAGATGCTCACTGCTGATTTAGCAGCCGCCCCATGGCATTGACCACATGTCAGTGTAGAGCTCTTGAAGTACGCAATGGGTAGCACTGATTAAAAGTACTGTGTTCTACCCAAGGCCAAACATGCATTGTGCATCCCTTCTTGTGAGTAAACTTAAAAAGAGATGTCTGCTGACCAACATTTTGATTTCTTATATCAATTCTTTTCCCATTTGAATTTACTTGCACATTTTAGAAGCTAATTTATATTCTTGTGGCTTATTGTTGAGCTATTGTCATTTGACTATATTGATAACAAGGTGTAATTGTTGGATTGGGCAGTGGCTGGAAATCTGCCAGGTTTGTAAGAAGTGTGGTTTTCAGATGAGAGCGAGGCAGCTTTCTCACTTTTTGTAACTCTAGAGGTCATTTGAAACAATCACAGTTGATTGAAGTTGTCATTCCTAAGCCAGTAGGCTATTTGCCACAATGATATATTTGAATCCAACTCATCCATGTTGAAATTACTCAGAAGTATGAATTGTCCCCTCCTGGTAGCTAGGGACATATTTCAGATAAGTGCTTTCCAGAAAAAGTGGTGTTTGGGTAATTTAAGATTGGATGAATTTATCTAGTAAAACCCCTTAGCTGGGGCCTAGTACAAAAATGCTTTAGCTTGAGTTCACCTCACCTAACTTTAAGCACATTCTGGAGGCTAACAAGCAGGATGCTGCTGAACCCAAATGTATTCTGAAGTTAATGGAGAAACTAGAAGTGTCAGACTAACTCAAATCACCCTCTGCTGAATACACAGGAAGCCTTGGTGGTACGGTTGTGCAGCACCGGCCTGCACTGAGTTGTATCAGCATCCTTGTGACCTCCTCCCCCTCCATCAGACAATGTATGCATGTATGTCATGTACACTGCGTTCAGTAAATTGACAAGTTATAAATTCATCGCAGATTTTAGTGCTATTAAATGCAGTAGCACTATTACGTTTTTGGGATGAAGAGACTGTATTAATGGTATGAGGTGCCAGAAAGAAAGACACATTGCATTAGGAATTGAATCAGAGAGATGATTGGTGTGAAAAGGCAATAGGGATACTATACATAGTTATACAGAGCTCATGAACTGAACTTTCAAGAAACAGAGATGTGAAGATGCTTAAAAGGAAAGAAGGGAATCATTATAAAAAAAGGAATATTCAAATTCTCTGATAGCTGGTGAGCTGGAATAGTTGACCCAGCTTCTTCAGGAAATTCATTTTTCTGATACTAATTATTAGAGCTTCAAATTCTTAAATAGTAATTAATTACATCCATAAAAATAAAAGTAGTGTAATTAGATGGGTTTCAATTTAATATAGGTACTTCTAATTTGCTCTGTTATCAGTGGCAACAGATGCTAGTCCTTGCTATCCATTTGAAGCTAAAATAAGTAAAATTAATTCATCTCTAGTGGCGACTGAATTAAACGTTGCAAGATTGATTATTACAAAGCATCATATCAGAAAAGGAAGTCTCACTGCAATTTTAATTAGCCAACCAGAGTAACACTTGCTACTCACCAACAACTTGTCTTTCAGCACTGCTGAATGCAAGAAGGATATCAAGGTCACACCTGGGACCAAAATCTTTCAGGTTGTTCTAAGCCCTTCTTTATTCAGACGTAACCTTCCATGTAACATTTATGTTCCTTTGGAATAAGGAAATTGTCTGTTAGTTTGACTGTGTAGCCCTCATGAAATGGCATTCACCAGTGCTGTAGTTACACCTTGAAAAGAATTCCTGTAGGAGATAAGAATAGCAGGTTGTTCCCCTATATTCAGAATTGCATGACATCTATTTCCTCATCTTCACTGTACTTGACTCCTTTTAAGTTAAATCTAAGGCTTATTTTTTTTTTCTACCTTCAAAAGAAGAATGAACAAGGCTGTTTAAATTTCTTTTAAAAACTTGAAGATAGTCATGATATCTAAACCTGCAGCATACACTTTTTAACTTTGTGAGTATGCTATAAAATAATGACTCCTGTATGCCTAATTTATCCAATTTGTTACTGAGGAATGGGGGTGGGGGGTTGGGGCTCTTATTGATGTGAGCTAGGTTGAAAATAGTTTTTTTCTAAAAAACAGGTGGGAAGAATCTGTTACAAATTGTCTTTTTTTTATTCTGATTCACATTTAGGGGAAATAATTTAATACAAAAAAATAAGATGGTTTCAAAATATTATATTTCTTTTCTGAATAACATAGTAGAGATGTTCCATGATGCATTCATTTATCTGAAAGAAGCAGAATACATTTTTTCTCCCACTGTTTTAAAGTGGACTTTTAGAACAGAAAAAAATCAAACACTGTGTTTCCTTAGTATTTAAGTTCATAGTTTGATCAAAACTTTATTCCTTATGAGAAGCAGCGGATGAAGAACAGCAACAGAAAAGTAATCAACTTCATTATCATGTATATCCTACTTTCGCTGTTTCTAATGAAAAGTAAGGAAAGGAAAGAGGAAACAAGATGATTTCTCTTACTCTAGAAGCAGACAAGTAAACTTGTGCTTGCTAGGCCAATGTGCCTGAGAGGTAAAGCATTCAATAGTCTGTAACCTTCACATGAGAAATCTGCTTCCACATGGACAGAGCAGCACTGCTGTGGGAAGCGGTCCCACAGTATGACTTTGCCTTCTGCTCAAAGCGTTCCTGCAGCATGTGGTGACATGCCACAGTAAAAAAAACGCTGTCTGGCACTGATGGGATTCCTACTGAGGGAATACAGCTCAGCATTTGCTCTGCTGTCTGGAGAGCAGTTGGCCACCAGGGATTTCAGCTGCAGATCTGCTGGAGGTGTTGCATGCAGAACTGCACAGGTACTCATTCATTAAAACTGAGTTCAACTGTATCTGATGTTACATAGGAGCTTTTACTTGTCACCAAACCAAGGTCTAGTCCAGCTGTCTGGTGAATGGTCCAGAGATTTCACTCTATATATCATTTTTTTGGAGGTGAAAGCCAAGAAATAAAACCATCAAAACAAACTATGGACTGGAAGATCAAGAAAAACAAGTAATTTGTAACTCTCTTCTACCATTCAGACACCTTCTCAAAGTAATTTTTGATTTAGAAGAGATGTGATCTGAGTTGGCTCTTGTTCCCATGTCTTGTTGGGTGGATATGTTTAAAACACATGTAGGCTATGAAGCCCACAGAGAGAGAATGGACTTTTGTCTGAAGATTGCCCCATTTTAAGTACAGATTATTTTTTTCATTCACACATATTAACTAGATTCCCTATTTTAAGCATAAACTCCCCTCATTTTTCTGTATGTCATCTGCCCTAATCAATAAATAACCCTTAAAATCCTTTCACTGGTTCATGCTACCTATGCATTAATAAACTATTCTGTATTATTAACAGAAACTTCCAAACAGGTGAAATTAATCTGGTTAGGAATACATCTGTGGATGGTTTATAAGATAACCTATTCCTCAGTCTCTCTTTTAATGCTTCTCAAATTAAGACTGTAGATTTAGCAAATCCATTTACAAATATTTCCAGAGATTCGGTAGCAATAGCTAACTTCACAAATCCTTTTAAAAGATGGTATTAAACGGACATTATACATAATTCTCTCATCAAAATGCCCTAATGCATGTCTTGATTCTTCAGATAGTTGTGCATATATATTCACTTTCATGTAAAAGTCTGTTGTTTACAGTTGACATAAAGGTTTGTGGGAGTGTGAACAACTTTGTACAATGGGAATCCAAGTCTAAACTTACAGAAGGGATAAAGATTTGTCATCACGTTTTAGTTTATATCTTTACCTGAAAGAGTGGAAATCCATGAAAAGCAACACTGAATGTCTAAAGCACATATAAAAAAATATCTTGGACTTTTTAAAGTATTCGTTCTATAAGTATAATTAACCAAACTGAAGCCCTGATTTCCTACCACCAAAACTTGCTATCCATTCTTCATCAGACAGCTTCTAGAGCTTCACGGCTGGTACTAATTTTTGCCTTCAAAAAAAACCCACAAAAAATCAAATCCAAACTTTTGAGGCAATAATGTGGAATCCAGAATGATTCAAATCTGTTTTTCCTTCTTTTGGTTTTTTCACTTTCTGGGAACTGAAAATAAGATTCCTTCAGGCACTTGGCTAATCCTGTATTGTCTGCACTTCCAACTGCCAGAATACCCATCATTTCCCAATTTTGTATTTTCCAGGAATTCTGTAAACTGTATTGTGTGTGTGATGTCTCCATTAGCAACAGCTTTTCTGATTGTTTTTACATGTATCTTCTGCAACATTCCATGCCTAACTTGACGCAAAGTTTTCATACTTCTCTGCTGCTAGCTTTTATCTCTGAAGTCAATTGTCAGCCTCTTAAAAGCTACTCTTGGCAAGGATAATGGAAAAAAAAAGCTAGTTTATTTGCTCAAATGCTGCCAATGAAATTCATATTGAGCTGGGCTTAATTCTGGGTCAGAGTTGTTCTTAAAAGAAAGTACTCTTCAGACTTAATAAAGAAATCACCAACAGCAGAAAAGGGACCCAATTCATGCTGTGATTACCAGGCAATGAGCAGCTCTGTACCTTTGCAGAGGGAACACCCAGTGTATTAATGCCTGTCACAAGATGACAGCATGAAAGCACAATGATCAAATCCTCACATGTGCAATGGGCAGCTCTGGATATGTCACAGTTTATTTTACAGAAAAGTCTTCAACTATCTGTCTCAGCCTAGAGCTCTTGTGCCACATTTCTTCTCTGGATGTCTTGCTGGTTCCAGTGGTCCTCTCGTAATTAACCAAATAACCAAATGAATACATAACCTCACTGGAGTCCTCACCTAGAACTACTCCCATCTCCCGATTTTACTTTGCTCCAATATGTCTTTATTTTTAAAATGCATAATTTATCTATGGGCTGGTTTTATGGACATTGTACAGCATGAAACCAAAAGAACCAAAAGAAAATGCAGGCTATGTTTAATCAGAAGCTACTGAAATAGTGAACATATTTGAAAGTATATATGCATCTGGAGTGTAATAATTTTGCTAGCTATCAGTCAGGAGCTTATGTAGTTTACCTAATGTGTATGTCTCAAGTTTAGAAAAAACAAAAAATTTAAAGCACAGACTGAATGCATATTCTTTCCATAATGGACATGCTTGTCCGTTACTGTGTGCATTGTAGATCTCAAATGCAGGTTGTCAGTGCCTCTGCTTTACAGTGTAAAATATATTTTCCTAAGAACTATATGGTATTGCAGAATATGGGCACTGCAACCTAGTACACAGTTCCTTAAGACTGCCTTTCAAAATCTTTTATTTACTTCCTCAGGAGAAAACAAAATGTCATTAATCCCAAATTAGAAACTTAAAATACAGGCCAGGGTTTGGGGGTTTGGTTTTTGTTGTTTGGTTGTTTGGTTGGTTTTTTTTTTTTCCCCTAAGGATCTCTTTTATATGACCTGGATTCTCTGCCTAATTTCAATGGACACTGAATTGAGCTATGTAGTTAATCCAGTATTTCTGCTAATATAGGTGAATACTGATGATGCACAAGGATTGGAAAACTTCCTTTTAATTCACATGAATTAAATGCCCAGAAATTAATTAGTTCTGTCATGAAGTACACCCAAGTGCTTTTTCCCTTTCTACTACAACTTGGTCAGAAAATCATGGAGATAGTAAAAACACACAGTTTCTTTCAAATAGGGTCTGATTTTTCTCTCTGTGTACAGAGAATAGTGCTGTGGTCTCACAACTCAGCACCAGCTAAGTGCCTGGCTTTCCCCCATTGTAGAGCAATTAGCACCTTTGCTAGTGGTGCTTGAATTGATTAACTTTGAGATCTTCTTCAGGATCACATTTGCCAGCAACCTGTTTATCAATGCAGTTAGAAACTAATCCCCTGGAAATACCTTCAGGAATCTGGAAGTCATTCTTTTGCTTCTGCAATTGTTTTTTATCAGGATGCACCAGATAAATTGCTGGTGGTTTACACTTAGAAAGAGGAAAAAACTTCTCCCTTTCATGACCCTTGGCAAGAAGGGGCTTACACCATGATGTTTTATGTTGTCATGAGAATTATCATAAACACTTGAAGCTTCCTGTTTTGTTGTACATCACTTTACTTGAAAATTATGTTTGTTATTCTCTTCAGCTGGGAATTCAGTAGATCAAGACGAGTGTGGTGTTTCTCAGCTTAATGCAGTCAGTAATTTGACAAGATAGGTATAATTTCCCATACATTTCAGTTCCTTGCAGTACTAGTGTCCCAGAGTAATTTGGCAAACAAACAAAAGAGCTAATTAAATATTGCTGCATTTTTCTAAGGCAGAGTGTGTACAAGGTCATACCAAGGGCTCAGCTGAAGTTTATTAAAGATTAGCAGCCTGTTTCTGCAGGAGGGATCCCTCTAGCTATTGTAATGTACGACAGCCTGGCATACAGCTTTCCACAACAAGCTGTTGTACAGAGCAGAATTGCAGAACAAATTTTCGGTAGAATATCTAATAAAAGGGCTTATATATCAAAGTTTTTTATTCTCCTTATGTTTTATTATATTCAGAACAAATAAGAGCAATAAGACCCTAAATGCTTCCATACATTTGGAAAATGGATCTAGGAGTAGATCGTTGTGCAAAAAGGGCTACGTTATTATTGTGCCTTTCATTTGAACTGTAAATCCTTGTGAGAAAGACACACCTTTGCTTTTGTATTTTGCCTCCTGCAATAGGAACCAATCTGTGAATCCAAATGCAAATCAGCTAAATAGCTGTGAAGGAGTTTGGATAGGGAGGAGGTGTGCAATGTTTGCCCTAAACTTGCCAATAAAAGGTATAATAAATATTTTTGATATGCCTATAAACTCAGAGAATTGAAACCTGTGCATAGAGTTTGTGAGCAAGTGCTGAACCATGCAGGGACTAAGGCCTTTACTTCTCTCCTGACCATCATATAGACTGTATAGAAACACTATTTATGTAATATCCTTGTAATGCTACTGTACAAAGACTGTAAAATACAGATTATTGACTATGCAAAGTTGAAGTGTTCTTGAAAATTTGTCTGTGGTACTGAGCACAGAACACCTTTTCTGTCATAATTCTGGGATTTTTAGCTAACACTCATATTCCTGTGTTGACACATAAATAAATTGCCTCTTTTTCTGTCATGCATAACTAGATGGAGTTTCAATAAAGAAATATTTCAATAAAAGAAAGAATCAGACAGCACTTTTCCTGCTTTTGAAAGCAGCAGAGCTGGACAGAGACTTTGAATATTCAATGCTTCTAAGTAGAAACATTTTCAAAGTCAAATTGAGCACCTTGTTCCCAAATAAGCACTAATACATTATAATTATGCACTTGAATGCTGAGATTAAGAGTCTTTAAATTCACAGTTGTTCTCCTATCTGTTTATACCCCCAAGTGCCTTATACTCAGTTAAAAGAAAAATGTTCTTTCAAAGGCTATTTATGTAAACAGCTCCTAATTCCTCTCCAGAACCATAACAGCATCATATAACAGAACATTGATCATGGAAAGCATGAAGTATGGTGAATCACTGTGTTTCCCCTGTAGAACACAAAAAACAAGCTGCAAGGCAAAGGGTCTTTTAAAAAAAGGTCTGCCACATAGCTTAAATATCTCTAAACTGTACAATGCAAGCAGTGCTCATGAAATCCAAGCCCAGATTTGTAGACCAAGTTCCTGCAGTTTCTAAGGTGCCTGCACGTTGTGTGACAGCACTTACTTGTATAGACTGGCCATGGTTACTTGCAAGCTGCTCCTTTTGTGTCTTCTGTTCAACAGCAACAATAGATTGCATTTGTCATAAATATTTATAGTGCAAATATCCCTTACTCGTTTTGATCCTGCAAGATCTAAAAGTATCATGTTCTTTCATTATGAAATTCAAAGATTATTTTTTCATATGTTACCATGGTAACAAAATGATAACTGGGTTCCTATTTTCACTTTACATTAACAAAAGGCTAAATATTATAAGCAGTAGCAAGTGTTCCTATTAAGCCTCTATGCTGTGTAACAAGAAGTGTATTTCTAAAAAATATGAGGCTTATAATTAATCCTTTGTTTTAAGTCTTGAGACACCATAGCTGTGCTATATGAATATAGTTAAAGACAAAATCTATTAAGAACAGTAACTCTACATTAGTTTAAAAGCAAGGAAAAAGAAAATTTGCCTATGGTCTGTAAGTTTCCTGTATATAGACCTCAATATTCAGGCATTTATGGGTGTTAAAGATGCTCCAGTAATTGCCCCCAGGTCTGTAAACCTGCACATTGGTAACACTTTGGTGCTTACAGAAAGGTATAAAGGACAGCAGAAGTATTAATAGCAGCAAGTTAGTTCCTCCAGGGTGAAGGAGGCAATAACTATTGATTTTTCCATTGGCCAGGGAATTGCTTTAACCATTTGCAAGATCTCAGGTCCTCCAGGCTGAGGAAATGAGAACAGATGCAGGAAAGAAATGTGGCTCAGTAAGATTTTATCAAGAGCAAAGAAGTTCTGATAGGGATAGAAACTGCTGTACCTGGGGTCAGAGTCACACTGAACACATGCAACTCTAGTGATCATGGTTTGCTCTTTTCTCTTTTTTGAAGGAAGTGAGTAGTTAACATCTTATAGGAGTATAACTCTCAGTATACAATACAAGCTCTTGAGCAGAGTCCCTAAGGATTATAAGAAAAGAGGGTGGAATCTTACATTTACCACCTGAGTGATAGTATCATCTCCTGGCATTGTAGGGCAGACATAGCAGGTACAGATAGAACTGGCAAGAAATATTCTAGAAAACCTGCTTTTCCTTAAAGATATTCATTTGTGTAGTTTATACATTTTAATTCAGCTTTCAGGTGAAAGGATTCCTCGTCTCCATGCTGGAATACCTAGTGAAAGATAGGTGCAAGAGAAATGGAGAAAAGAAAACATACTGTAGAATTACCAGTATCTGTTTAGTCACCTGGGCAAAACAGTGGGAAACTGAGATTCAGGGAGACTGACTTAAGAAGCTGCTGTGTACAGTAGCACACTGGCAATTATGAAGTGGCATTCTGAGTCTTTTGGCTTTGCCACAAAAATCCAGTAGTTTTATCTTGAAGCAAAATAGGAGCTATGTGAAACCTTGGAGTGTTACAGAACAACAGAATGATTACATCTGCAGCTCTAAATACAGGGCGTCTCATGACTACCTTACACATGGGGATAGGTGATGAGCAATACTCAGGCTAAACTGTGTATTAAGGATACAGAATTAGTCTACAACTGGACCATGCATTTTACTTTAAATGGGGGAGGCAAATTAGACTGAATATTCAGTTCACAGTGGAGGGCATTTGCAAACATTGCCATATATGTACCATATCCAAAATAACTTCATTAAGTCACATAAGGGCAGAAAGATCAGGTCTTTAGCTTCCAATTTGAGCGATTCAGAATCTAAAATTTAGTCCATTGCAGGTTTCCAGGCAAGTTAACCAAAGACTGTGACGAAAGCAGAGAAACACAGGGGTAACTGCGTCTTTTGTTGGACCTCCTGTGAGACTTCGCAGTCATCCCTGCTGAATACAATTGCTGAATATCCATGTGCCTAAAACAAACTGCAGTGCATTAAAACTTTAATCTCATAGAATCATTGAAAATTCAGATTGAGAGGGAGCTCAGCAGGTCATCTGGTCCAACTTCCCACTCAAAGCAGGGCTTTCCTCCACATTTCATATCACTTGGGGTTGGTTTTGATTCTTTGGTTGGTGCTTTGGGTTGGGTTTGTTTTTTTTTTCCCCCTCATTATTTAACTGCTGGGAATCTAGTTTGGCAACATAAAAAATTGTTGAAGAAATACTAAGCTAGCGGTACTTGTCTAATATGCCAACTTCTTCCCTCTTCCATGTCCAGGAATAACATAGCCTTGATTTGCCAAAGTGTTTTATGAGGAAGATAGAGTTCCTGCCAGTGAGTTTGGGAGTGAAAAATTCCTCAGGAGAGAGCACACAGATCAAACATCTGATGCATGTGCTGTTAGCAGAGCTCCCAGGAGCTCGGGGGCTTGCCAGAATCCCTGTGCTTCTGCACAGTTCTCACAAAGGGCTGGAGATCTCTGGGATGCTGCTGCATCCCTGGGGTCAGGTATTCCATGGGGAGTAAATTCAACATGTTTATGAACAATCCAGTGTCTGAGTGCTTTAACCATACTATCACTGGTATGGTTAAATACCATATACCATACTATATCTTAACACTATAGAAATAATCCTAACAAACACATTTCTGCAACTATGAAATTCCCAGAAATAAACAGCCAAATAAGATGAATTTTAGTTTTAAATGTTGACATGAAAAGGGAATTAGAATCAGACAAATTAGGGAAAGCATCTTACAGATATATCAAAACATATTCCTGATGTTAGCAACTGAAATAGCTTCTCAGATTCATTCAGTCTAAGAGGACAGAAAGTTGTCTATGACAAGCAGTCTAGAAAGCCTAACTAAGGCACCATTATGTCTTTATCTCTCCACTGACAACAAGGAATTTGGACAACTCTGAAGGCCATCCAGTGCTTTGGCAAAGCTGGCCAGTAGGAATCACTGAGAGCATGGGAGTCCTGTCATTGTCACTTAGAGAGCATTGCACTTCTAATACGCTCCTTTCATTTCACAGAAGTCACCATTAGATATAGCTGTGGAGTGGGATTCTGTATGAGGTTGACAACTACATTCTGGGCAATGCAAAGTATAATTTTGTGCATTTGGGACAATGCAAAGAGTGTTTTGTCCTTTCACATCTACTGCCTTCATATGAATATTTGAGGCATCCCATGGAGACCTATGTATGGCCAACTGAACTGAGCTCTTGGCAGGCAGGCAGCTGAATAGCTCTCTTGCTTCCACCATTGATGAGATCTCTATTGACTGTAATAGTTTATATACATGGCAGAAACGTAGACAATTGTGCTTCATTTTCTTAATCTCACCATGAGTCTTACACAAAATTATTCAAGAGTCTTAAATGCAGATGTCAGAAAAATAGACATCAAAAAGTAGATGAAATAAATTTTACATCAGCTGACCTGAGAGATGTCTGAATCACTGCTACATAATATGAGAGTCACAATACAGTGTTTCAGGTGGTGGATTAATAATTGAGGAAGAGGCAATGTCTTTTGCACAATATAATAATGCTAAACTTTTGTCCTGGAAGTGGAGGATCTGATTTCTAACTACTTCCCAGTAGTTAGACAGTCTTGAACCAAACCCTGCAAGTGTGGTGTGGTCACTACAATATTGATAAAAAATTGATTTATTCAGATATTTCAAACACTCATGAGAGTGAGGAGGATATAAAAATCTCCCATTTCCAAATGGAGTTTTGAGAGTTGCTTAGTCGTTTCAGTCAAAGTAGGGACTCTTCATTAGAGGCTGTACTGATAGGACAAGGGGTAACTGATTCAAACTTAAACAGAGGAAGTTTAGATTGGATATGAGGAGGGAATTCTTTACTGTAAGGGTCGTGAGGCACTGGAATGGATTGCTCAGGGAAGTTGTGAATGCTCCATCCCTGGTGGTGTTCAAGGACAGGTTGGACAGAGCCTTAGGTGAGATGGTTTAGTGGGAGGTGTCCATGCCCATGGCAGGGGGGTTGGAACTAGATGATCCTTTTCAACCCTAACTATTCTATGATTCTATGATAGCCTGACCACAGTAAAACAGACCATTCAGAAATCAGGTCACATTCAGATGCTTCCCAGCTAACAGCTCAACTTTTGCTAGCTAAGCTGAGTCACTTCTCAGCATGCATGGGATATTGTCTGTTGCCATTTATGGAGTTTGTCATCCAGAGATGACAATAGAGGCTGTAAGTAAATGTAGGCACCTTTGCAGTTTGACAGCATCATAACCAGGTGATTTGAATTGCTCAGTCCCTTAAGCCTCACCATTTATCATTTCCACTTGTGGCACTGAAAAGATCAATATGAATATAACCATTATAGGTTTACTTACAGATTTATTATTTTGTGTACTAAATAATGTTTAAAATATCATGAAGCAGATTAATTGTAGACAAGATTTGCTTGCGGCCATGAAAAATACACATCAAACATTTGTGTTACCTCTGAATGCCTGGTGTCTTTCTAGTAACATGAAAAGAATACTAGTGTCATACAGTTTCATTAGTGAGAATAAATAATATGGATCCAAAAAAACATCTGGAGTGATCTTAAACACGCATCTTATATACCTCTGTCAGCTTCAACAAATGTACCTATGTGGTTTTGAAAAATCCTCATGAGGACAATGTGCTAGATATAAAGTGCTTTAGAAATGGTTAACTTCGTATATTTTCCAAAACTTTCAAAAACATCCTTCTACATTTAGGTCATGTGTTTGACAGTGTGTCTTTTGTCTTATTTATAGGCACCACAAGGCCACATAAGGAGGGGGAAGTCCCTGGTGTGGACTATATTTTCATCACTGTTGAAGATTTTATGGAATTGGAGAAAAGTGGTGCTCTCTTAGAAAGTGGAACATATGAAGGTAAGCACACTTTTACTGCTAAATCTGTCTCATGTTTCCATGATGCTTTTTTCTAATATGATGGAATTGCACTTGGACATTCCATTGCAAATGTGTCACTGCTACTGTTACCAGGCATTTTTGAAGAACCATATGACAAATATGAAAATATTTTCATATGTAAAAGCTAAATGCAGATGGTTTCATTGTAATTTTAGTATATTACACTGGTTAAGAGAAACAGGGTAATACATCACACTTATGGGAAATAAACATTAGTTCTTTTTGCCAAATACTTGAGATTTC
The DNA here is from genome assembly GCA_024733675.1 of Psilopsiagon aymara. Taxonomy (NCBI): domain Eukaryota; kingdom Metazoa; phylum Chordata; class Aves; order Psittaciformes; family Psittacidae; genus Psilopsiagon; species Psilopsiagon aymara. Next base: position 53,435 of record JANRGW010034885.1, read on the forward strand.
CACAGATTTTCAGCAAACAGCTGCTTTTCTAACATAAGACAAACAAACTCTGGAACAGAAATCAGTTGTAAGGCTGACACTTTTTCTTTGCATGTGTGATCCTGCAAACACCAATCTTTATCAGAGATTGAAACCTCACTATTTAAGTAAAACAGGAAGGTTTTGCTATGTCATGTCTTATGGGCTTTGTAAAGTTATTGAAAAGAACTCATTAATTTTGTAATATGACAGAGGGATAGGAACTGTCTTAATGACTGTATTAGAAAATGTCTGTACAGGGGGCAAAGAGCTAGCCGCTTATTGCAGAACAGTGCTTCCCAGGAGAGTGGATGATTCATCTGATTTTAAGCCTTTTCCAAAACACAGCTATCCTGGAAGTGGAACTACTGCAAGTGGAAGGTCAGTTACATATCAAGGCATGTTAATAAAACCAGAATAATGCTATACTATTTTAAACCAGATGTTTCCTAGAAATACACTAGTATTGAAGATAACTGAGTAATGGATAGGTCTTTTTACTGTAAACTTCAAAATGACGGGAAACCCCCTTTATATGAAGAATATGACCCATACATATGAGAATACCTGGGTGAGTAGAACCATTTACAGGAAGCAGCCCCATATTTTTACCTTGTAGCAAAAGGAGCAATGAAGACCTTTTTGTTCCGACTTTGTCCTGTCAAGGAAAGCATCTGAAGATAAATAAGAAGCTAGTCACCCCAAAGAAAATCATTAGCTGTGTTATAAATAGCAGGAAAGAAGGTAATTCTTTCTCACTTAATCAGCATGCAATACCCATTGAAAAGTAAATAAATTTTCCTTAAGAGTTATATCAATACTTAACTTGCAACAAAGTTTTCCATTAAAGAAGGTCAAATAAAAGAAAATATATGATCATTTTCTTTTTTAATTTTCCCCCACTGTCTGACACCTAACAGTAGAAGTTACTTAAGCATTAATACAAGAATACCTCAATTTTACCTTCGTGAGAGATTCCTTGAATAAGCCTTTCTTGAAGTATCTTTTTGTTACCTTCGGTGTTTGAAACTAACCTTAAAGGAGCTTAAGTGTAGCACAGGTCTGTCATTGCTTGACCATGTATTAGTTTGTAGCAACTTTGTAGAGCTTGAACTGCTAGATTCAATTAATTCACAGTGCTCTTCTGTCCCTCGAGGGATACTGACAGGTGTCTTTTGATACCAGCTACCAGGGCTGAGTGGACAGCAAGGTGAAATGTTGGCCGGGAAGTCTGCATAAATCCTTAAACCAGTTTGAGGACCTAGCTGAGGGGAAGTCCAAAGTCATGACTATGCAATGTCTGTCACATCATTTGCTGATCACAGAGGACAAGTTCAGTGAAGCCAAGAAGTCAGAAACTAAAAGCAAAACAAAATAAACTCAAAAGACCAATTTCTGCATAAATCCTGTCTTTGATTCATTCATGTTCCAATCACTAGATGTACATTCTGACAAACGAGAAATAACATGTTATCTGTCTATGTATTATGGCAAATGATAGGTATCGCATTAGAAAAATTATTTAGTTTAGACATGCTGTTTCTCCTGTTCCCATACAGAAACTTTCGGACATGACCTTACAAGTTACAGCTCCCATTTCCTGATTAATTCCTTGTGACTGTAGTGCCTTCCTCAGGGAAGGATTTTGCTAATCATTCCATCACAGGTTTTCCTCAACATATTAAGTCCACAGTGATTAAGTTTACTGTTGACAATTACACCAATTTCAATTCCGCCCACTAAAAGAAGATGATTTTTGAATCCTTCGATAGATCAAGCAACTTAGGAGTGTTCTGGGAGATGAGTTTCCTTTCCTTATCAACACTGATTACCAGGACGTTGAAAAAAAAATCGTTTTTCTTTTTAATGATACTCAATGTTAATAGATTGGTTTGCAGATTTCTATGTTATTTTTTTTTTATTATTCATATTTCTATTATTATTTATATTTTTATTATTATTTCCTGAAAGAACCATTCTGTGTTTAGTTAAGTTTCTATAATTTTTCTGGCTTTGGTCTAAGCTGATTGTCTGAACACGACCACTGTGTACCAGTTTGTCTCTACCAGAATTTTTTTTAAAGAAGGGATTTCTCATTTAGTTGGGATAAAAATGCAGACTCTGTGTATGTGTGTTGATTTTCACCACTTCTTGTCTAGAAGGGTTGATTCAGTCAATTTACCTTCTAGTGCATGAATTGCAAAGAGAACCAGAAACGTCCAGGTAAAAAAGAGAGGGAAGCCAAATGGAGACTTAGCTGGCACTGAGCCTTTGTATTGTGCACTATAGCACTCAGTATTGTAGAGAGAGGGGATATTTTTTCATAGTAATAAGAAAACTGGTGAAAACAATCAGAAATATCTTTGTTCTTGTGCAAGAAAATAATAGTAGGGATTCAAACCTGGACAGAATATAACCTAAAAGTGAACCTAATATGTATTCGTAGAAAAGTTCTATGGTTCTTTTTCTTTTTTTTTTTTTTTCCCCTTCTGTTTTTTTTGAAGCACACATTGGATTTTGAGTTTTAAAATAGGGTTTTGAGGCTATAAAAGCCTCAGAATTAAAAATAGGGTGCTCTGTGACCTCTTTACTACTTGGGCTTTGAATAGGTCTTTCTTTGTCTACCACTTCTGTGATAACTGTGAATGACTGTAGTACTCCAAAGTGCTGCAGAAAAGCAACAGTATGTTCATGATGAAAAATCTACAAGTCTCTTTTTTTTTACCAGTTTTACAAATATGAAAATGCTTTATGTCTGTAGGGCCAAAACCATTGCTATGTTGGCCTTTTCTTTTTATGCCTTTATGAGCAACTGCTGGAAAGACCAAGACATCTTTAGAGATATTAATTATTTTAAATGCACAAAGTGGTATATAAACACAGCACATTTTGCAGCTTATCCATAGTAAGGTTGCATGGCAATCAAAGTGATACCATTTAATGCAGAATGAAAGATGAATACAAGGCTCATTTCCACTTACTCAGATTAACAGTCCAAGTCAAATTAACTTCATTGAGATCGTCACTGAGTTCTGAATTTGTAGAATCATAGGCTAGTTAGGGTTGGAAAGGACCTTAAGATCATCTAGTTCCAACTCCACTGCCATGGGCAGGGACACCTCCCACTAAACCATCTCACCCAAGGCTCTGTCCAACCTGGCCTTGAACACCACCAGCAATGGAGCATTCACAACTTCCCTGGGCAGCACATTCCAGTGCCTCACCACCCTTACAGTAAAGAACGTCTTCCTCATAGCCCATCTAAACTTCCCCTGTTTAAGTTTAAACCCATTACTCCTTGTCCTCTCACTACAGTCCCTAATGAAGAGTCCCTCCCCAGCATCATGACATAGAAGGATTAAAAAAAATGTATTTTATAGGATAAATTGTAAGAATTTCTCCTACCTTACACAAAATTAAATTACTGGATGATTTTGGAGAGGAAAAAAAAAAAAAAAAGTAAAAACCAACACAACTAAAAGCAATTTCTGAATTTCTCATAACTTCTGCAAAATCCATCTACATCCTCAGGGATCTTTTAGTTCCACTTAACACCACCACCAATTATCTTCCAAGTTGATTTAAATGTTCAGGTGGCCAATTTTAGATTTTAAAAACAACCACCTAGTTCTGATAGCTTACAATAGCACAGTTATTGAGTGACATCCCTTCGTATCTATTTGCCCCTTCTCTGCTTCCTTCTTTCAAAATGTAGGATGAAAATTCACTACTACTGATAAATAGCACACCTCTGACCGAGTACCTTAACATAGTTCCTTTAACACTAGTATAAATTTTCAACCCTTGAAAATTGTGAAAACCTAATAATCTAATTAATCACACTTTTTTTTTTTTTTTTTTTTTTTTTTTTCCAATAGGGAAGAAATTGCCTTACTTTATAAACACACAAAAAGTAGAGAAATATTGAACATGGTGTCCTGGCTTCAGCAGTAGCAGCCATTTTTCTCCTTCTTAGTAGCTGGTGCAGTGCTGTGGTTTTGACTTTCAGCTTGGGAACAGAGCTGATAACACCAATGTTTTTAGTTACTAAAGTAATGTTCAGTCTGGCCAAGAACTTTCTGAGTCTCGTGTTCTGCCAGGGAGGAGGGGGAGCCGGGAGGAAGCAGAGACAGGACACCTGACCCAAACTGACCAAAGAGGCATTCCATACCACAGCATGTCATGCCCAGGATGTAAAAACTGGGGGCAGCAATGTGGAAGAGTTAGTTCATGGCTCCGTCACCGGGTGGTGAGCAGTTGTATTCGCTTTCCTTGTATTCTCCTGGTCATTATTATTATTGGTGGTAGCAGCAGTGCTTTGTGTTGTACCTTAGTTACTGAACTGTTCTTATCTCAGCCCCTGGCAGTTCACATTCTTTCAGTTCTCCTCCCCATTCCCTCTGGGAGGTGGGGGGGGGGAGAAAGAGGGAAAGAGGGGGGGGGAGTGAGTGAGCAAACTGGGAGTTATAGCTGGATTTAAACCATGACACATAGTAACCCCTGACATGGAATCAAAACAGGGTGAACCTCCAGATTCTGTATTTGTTCAAATCTGCACCTTCTCTGCTAAGAAAATTAGCAGGCATGACAATTGCTTTTCTTTGGAAATTACACCAGGACTATGCTGTAAAGCATAAAATAACGTCAGAAAGATACATTTTCATGAGGTTTCCCTAAAATCAGGTAAGATTAGAGCATTAAAAAAATTCTACGTGTGTGAAAAACTTCTGTTCCTGTAAGATATGATTTTGAACAATATACCAATTTTTTTATCTGGCTTATTGAGGTCAACTACCCCAGGAGAAATAATTTTAGTAGTAAATTATTTAAATAATTATTTATTCCAGACAAATACATCTTAATAATGAGATTTTGTTGCTAATATTATTAATATAAATAATCAGGAAAAAAAATGCTTTATTAGACAGTATGTTCATTAGGTATTTCAGCAAATATGATGTAATTGAAAAGTGAATGGAAACTGCAGTTTAAAGATGCTTTCATAAATTCTTATCACATATATAATTTAACAGAGTGCTGAGATTATAAAACACTTCTTACCTTGGATAAAAATTCTAAACCTACAAAAATATTTTGAAAATTCTGTCTAATGATTTCACAAGTTTTTAAATTACTTCTGATCATTTTGAGTTACTGAGAGATAATTAAAAATACAATATAGCTATCAATGTTTAGCAGTACCACCACAAGACAGTCAAGATGACATGAAAGACTACCTGATTTTCCCTACAACTTCAGTTACACAAATTTTCAATCAATTGGGATCAAATCTACACACAGAAGTATCTGCACATGCATCCTTTGGCATGCTTGCATACTTCAGTCTCAGCATGCGGGTCATTCTCTGGCTTCAAACACAATCAGTTCAGCTGTGAAGAGGAAGCCGTAGCTTCTGTCCCCAATCCTGTAAGGATGGCAGCACATTTTAAAAGCTTGTCTTAACAAACAAAGAGTGTTAGAAATGCAGCGTTTGAGAACAAATTTTAGATGTTATGAGTCACTTGATTCCAGAAGCAAAGAACAAAAATATTTGCCTGCATGACCTTAATAACTATATCCTTTAATCCCTCCACCTAGTGCCAGCTCTAACGGTTAAAGTCTTTTCAAGTGACTTGATGATTCCAATCCCGTTCTTAGTGACATCTTGAAATCTACATGAAATATTGTTCACTTTCTCCTAATAGGAAAAGAAAACCTTCACAGCCTTACCTATTTCCATGAGACAAGAAAAAAAAACAAAAATAAAAAATGTCGCTTTGACTGTCTTATTTCTTCTTGGGTTTTTTATGAAAATATTAAAATCTCTTAATGTCTTCAAGAATGAGGTAATAATATATCTAGTTTGGAGAAGAAAAAAGAGAATATAGCTGAAATAATGAATTTATTTTTTTTTTTTTGGTCTTCCTTCTATAACTTGCATAAGTCAATCAAGTTTCAGTTTTAATTGCTGTTATCCTTTCTATAGATCATCCCCATGTAAATCAGCTTGCAGAGACAGAAGAAACACTTCATACAGCCTTATTAGCCTCTGCTCTGCAGAGGATCACACACTACGTAATTGCTATTAATAACTAACTTCTTTATAAAAAAAAATGAGTAGTTGTGTATTTATTACTTTTACTTTTTAATCTTTGTTAAATATGACAGCAAAGAAAAAGTTAAGAGAATAAAATAAAATTAACCTTTTCTACAAAGCAAGAATCAAGTCATGTTAATTCTGCTGTAATAATCTACCAAAATTCTACCAGATTATTGCCATATGTATCTTTGGAAGTCTTTGTATTTACAAAGAAGCCTAACCTTAAAACCATCAATATAATACTGGTAAAGAGAAGCAAAGCTATTATTTAAAGAAGCAGCAAATGACAGAAGTGAGCACAACATGTACCTGTGCGCCATAAAACCTTGGGACTAACCCTGATCTGTCAGGGAGCTAACATGCGGCTTCCTGAACATGGTAACAAAAGCTGTGTGCCAAGGCTCACAGCTGAATCTCTTAACCCAAGGTTACTGAACAGGCTCTTATCAGCTCATCCTACTAATTTTAATAACAAAAAGACATGCAGCATCTAGATGAAGATGTGAAAGTTAGAGGGATACATGTATTTCTTTTATATTTTTTCTCCAATCAAGAGCAAGAAGAAGACAAAGAAGCTAAAATCATTTCAGAGCCAAACAGTGTTTCAGAAACAGAGAATATGACCAAAAATATATCTATCTATTATTAACACAAAACAGAGTTGTAAGATCACAGATGTTTGTAAGGCAACTGGAGACTGCTCACCACTGTCATGGTGAAAATATCAACATTCCAAAATCCCAAATTCATTATGTTCAGACTAACAGACCTAAGATTGTCTCTTATTGCTATAATTTCTAGGAACCTTTTCCTACTTGAAAAGCTTAGCAAATATCAAGAAGGAAAAGATATAGCTGTAATATTGCTAAAAGTCCAGCAATTCAGATCAGAGAGAAAAACCTCTCAATCTGGGTTACAGAAACTACAGAAATTTGTCTAGAAACATGTACTTGTGTCACAGTTTAACCCCAGTGGCAACTAAGTACTACACAGCCACTTGCCCACACACATTCCCTCCAGTGGGATGGGTGGGAAAATCAGAAAAAAGTAAAACCCATGGGTTGAGATAAGAACAGTTTAATAACTGAAGCAAAATATAGTAACAATGACAACAGGACTAATCGTAATAACAGCAACAGCAATAATGGAAATAACAAAAAGAAAGAGGAATAAAACCGAAAACCACAAACGATGCACAATAAAATTGCTCACTACCTGCTGACCAATAGCCAATCTGACCTAAGCAATGATTCGTCCCTTCTGGGTAACTCCCCCCAGTTTATATACTGGGCATGACATGCTGTGGTATGGAACACCCCTTTGGCTGGTTTGGGTCAGATGTCCTCTCTCTGCTGCTTCCCGGCTTCTTATACTCCTCACTGGCAAGAGGATGAGACAATGAGAAGTCCTTGACTTAGGACAAGGACGACAAAGCATCTATGTTATCCATGAGCATTATTCTCAGATTCAAGGCAAAACTCAGCACTATTTCAGCTACTAGAAAGAAAATTAACTCTATCCCAGCCAAAACCAGGACAAATCTACTCCCCTTCCCACCTGGTCTACATACATGACCAGGAAAATTACTTGCACATACAAAGGCTGACTGGTATAAAGCTTCTCCACAAAGAAGTCTCTTCTTCAGAGTAACAAAACTGCATGTTTGAGACATATATACGTCTACCGATAGCTTCACATTTAGAGCCATGTTGATGGCTCCCACATAGAAAGTTTCTAACTTTTCATGATGTAATGCAAAATGTAACTGCTTAAAAATATTGAAAAAGTAAGTAATTAAAAATCCTGTATTTTCTTTTCTTATCCAACTGTTACTTACATACTTTGACTTAAATGAAACTTAAGGTTAATGACTTAAATTGCGCAAGCTTCTACCTGTAAGAAAAGATACAAAAGATCCTTGAATCAAGGAAAATAACTGTCTTTTCTATACACATACAGAGCTTTAATGTTTCTGGTCTAATTCTAAAAACATCAGAAAATCATACTTGTGACAACCAAAAGGAGCTAATGAGAAAATATGACTACAGCATTTGTGCTATAAGTGGTCCTGGGAGACCTCGTTACAGTCTGTGCTGCTCTTCAGCCCCGAGTGAAGCTAATTGCAGTTGCCATACACTGGTTAAGAGATCACAATTTGAGGGTGTGAGTGTCACTCACGGTAGAGGTGTGAAAAATTCCAAACATTAACACACTCCCTTGATAAGATTCAAAATGAATATCAAACTGTTTACATGGCTTCTGGCATATATTTCTCTTTAAGCAGTAAAGTGAACACCTTACTAACCTTCGAAACATAACCAAGACCATTACTGGGAAACAAAAGAGAGCTTGGAAAGAACAACACGAAAATATACAATAGAAATACAGAAACCTTTCACAAAGAAATATATGGAGCTCCTTAAGAATTAGGGTTTCAAAGGTTAATTTATGCAGAAAACAGCAGCTGCATATAAAATAACACAGTCACTGGTTTTGATGACTTAGACATTCCTATGGAAGGCAATAATGCAGTATAATAATCAACTGTCTCCCATAACAAAACCAAACCTCTCACCACAGAATCATACACAGACTATTCAGAAATAAATGTAATTTGAGGCCTCCTGCACTCAGAAGGAGTAATTTGAAGGCTAAAATAGTGAAGAACTAACATTCCACTGAGATCAATAAACTCTTGTAAAACCTCATAACAATAAATTATGAACTTCACACAGTGATGGATAGAGAATCCTGAACCAAGAATATGTTTTACTGACTGTTTAATTAACATTATGAACAACATATCTCAATGTATTTGTTTTCTTATACTTTATACTAGTAAGAGGTATGACAACTACTTGTCTTTCAATTGTCCTGGTACACAGTTTTTACAGCCATTTTAGCAATTCAATCACATTAAAAATATGTGTTTTAAAAATGTTTCTAATTTGAACACCAAGAACTGCATCTGTAAGAAAAAATATTAATCACAGAGCCAGCAAGTCAGGATAAGACTTCCAATCAAAAACACAAACTGAATTTGAAAAGCGCTTTTTTGTCTCAATCCAATATGCAAAGTGTCAGTAGTTATAGAAGTTAACAGCAGTCATTACGTTCTGATTAGCAGTGAGGTATTATTTAGAAAATCAATGTAATTTAAAATTTGGTTTACCAAACAGTTTTGCCACTTTACAGCTCAGGAAAACAGATAAGCTATTTTTCACGCTGGGACTCACGAACTACAGAGGCCAGGGCAGACAAGTCACAGCATCTGCTTATGCTCCGAGCAGTAGTCAGATGCAAGCAAGCTCCACTCAGGGAGCTACACAGACAAATTAATCAGCAGTATGCCTAAGCTATTATGCCCTGTCTTTCAGCAATAAATAACCATTTTCAAATATTTATTCGTAGTCTTAGCTAAAATGAAATGCCCTTAAAATTCCTGTTACCCTGACTGCATGTAAATCCAGCAAGCTATTAAGCCAAGAAAGAAGAGATCTAGCAAATTGTCTAAATCCACTGCCATTTACATGTAGTAGTGTTCCAGGTGGCCTCTGGTTCCTTTCTGAATTTGAGGAACTAGATACCATGAATGGATTTAAGAGAAATGAACAACCACGAAAAATAACTTGATTCAAAAACCCTCACAGATCCGATTTTCCATAGCTAATAATGCTAAAGTCAAGAAGACGGTTAAATTGTATATTTTATTATTGTTTTAAGAACTTTGAAGTATTTTGGAATGTTTCAAGGTGCAAGGTCCTGCACCTGGGTTGGAACAATCCCAGGCTCAGCTCCAGGTTGGGCAGAGAAGATAATGAGAGCAGCCCTGCGGAGAAGGACTTGGGGGTGTTGGTAGATGAGAAACTTAACAAGAGCCTGCAGTGTGCGCTTGCAGCCCAGAAAGCCAACTGTATTCTGGGCCGAACCAAAATGAGACTGACCAGCAGGTTATGGGAGGTGATCCTGCCCCTCTACTCTGCTCTCGTGAGGCCTCACTTGGAGTACTGTGTGCAGTTCTGGTGTCCTCAATGTGAAAAGGACATGGAACTGTTGGAACAAGTCCAAAGGAGAGTCACGAGGATGATCATGGGACTGGAGCACCTCTCGCATGAAGACAGGATGAGAAAGGTGGGGCTGTTCAGCCTGGAGAGGAGAAGGCTGTGTGGAGACCTCATAGCAGCCTTCCAGTATCTGAAGGGGGCCTATGAGGATGCTGGAGAGGGACTCTACATCAGAGACTGTAGTGATAAGACAAGGGGCAACGGGTTCAACCTTAAACAGGAAAAGAACAGGTTAGATATAAGGAGGAAGTTCTCTACCGTGAGGGTAAGGCACTGCAACAGATTGCCCAAGGAAGTTGTGATTGCTCCATTCCTGTCAGCGCTCAAGGCCAGACTGGCTGGAGTCTTGGGTGACAATGGTTTAACACGAGGTATCCCTGCTCATGGCAGGGGTGTTGGAACTAGATGAACTTAAGGTCCTTTCCAACCCTGACTATTCTGTGAGCCTGTGAATTCAGATGAGAGATGAAAAGCCTCATCTGAAACAGCACTTCAATTCCAGTTTCTTAAATTCATTGTGGCAACTTATCTATTGTTGTAAGCAAAACCCAGGAACTGTTAACTACCAGCAAGCCAATGCTGATTTCTTAGCAAGCATTACACTTTGTGTTATACAAACATATAAAGGCTTCCTGCCTGAACTGTTTCAATTGTGCCTTTCCACTGGGAAACTGGTAAGCTATTTACTTTACAGGTATGATAAAGCAGAATTACTCTGTAATATTAGGATGTTGCTATTGCTTACATACAGGTTTCTTCTTTGCACAGTTAATGTCATCATGGCTTTTCCTAAGACAAGCATAAAGGTAACAATCATAATGTTACCTACTTGCAAATGCAAAAATGTACAGATTTTGAAAATTATGACTGCTCAGTAGCTATAGACAGGATCAGGAGATGGTAAATTATAGATTCTATTTCTACACACATAAGCAAATAATTGTGAATTCAAACAAGATACTTTGTGTCCCACTGCCTCATTTTAATTTACATAAAGTGTACTGCAGTGTAGAGGGTGTGGCAACACTCAGATCCAGAATGTGTGTCACGGCTGAATCTTTAGTTTAGGATGAATCTGGTTGAAAAGATTAGTAATTGATGGGGCACAAGGAAAGAAAGTCAAAGACAGATCACCATGCATGCTGCAATTTCAGACGAGAGCAAAAAAAAGAGACATTCACAAGAATGCCTAACTTACTGCCTCTCAGTACAAATCACACAAGCATGTGCAGTATCACAGTTGCACCATTTTTTGCATGGAAAGACTGGGCTTTAAGCAGGGGCAGCTTTACTTCTTCCTGCGCTTTTAGAGATTATACTCACATGCTTCAGGCTTCAAAATTTTTCCTGGAAAAAAACTAAGCTGCCTTAGTTTTGATAACCTTTTTTTTTTTTTTTTTTAAGTAGTCTCATGCCATCTCATTAAGCTATAGTATATAGAGTAAGAGTATTCATAATCTGCTTGGTTTTACTGTATGCAAAATAGCTTCTTTTTCTCAAAAAATTAAAATGAGAAAAAGCTTCCAAGTTCAATAATAAAAGCAAGAAATAGAAACTGTACTACAGTGCTCTAACTTCCAAAAAGTGCTCTTTAGACTCTCCTTTTAGAATGCCTGGCAAACTTTAAAATACTTTCATAAAAATGAAAAAGCATCACCTGATACTTCAAAAATAAAATATCTAGTGCATATACAGCTTTGTACTTATTGATATCAACAAAAAATGCGCACATGAAAAAAAGATTTCACCACATTAATTGCCAGGTTTTCATACCAAAGATGTTGATGTGCACTTCACTGAGCTTTGCTCATAGGCAGTTAAACCAATCTACAGACGTTTACCCTTTCAATCCCTTTTGCATAACTTTTCTCTAATACAGATAAAAACCTAACCTCTATCAGCTTTTCTTTTATGCGTAACTTTAAAGACCGTTCTTTCTTGAAATGACAGTACAGATCATGGTCAGTGGGTGATGTGGAGTGAGAATGGACTTCATCAAAGGTCTTTTCCAAAATGCAAACATATTCTGTAATTCTGGGGTTTTGTTGCCTGATAAACAGAGGTAATTAAATGTTGGTAAACACTTGGTCCTGTGAAAGCATAAAATCTCCATATAAGTCGGATAAATATTCTCAATTCTGTTCTTGGGAGCAATAGTATTCCTAAGAGTTATCACTATCTAAGTTTATGAGAGATGAACAAGGTTTATGGGGAGACGTAACCTCTTTCATTATAAGTAAAAAAGTAAAGCCTTTTAAAGGACATAAGGAATCTGTCGGCAAAACAGTCCTATTGTCAGATCTGATCTTTCTCCTCTGCTGCTGAAGGACATTTAACTTTGTTAAGAATTCTGCTTATATAAAATAATAATAGAGCAGAAGAGGCAAGATAATCAACGAGGAAAAAAATAAAATGTCCTCATCATAATTCATATATCTTTGGAACTGATTTGGGGTCCAATTCCCTTTATACTTTAGGAATTAGAAAGAGTTGGTAGATCTGTTACATTTATTTAATGCTGCTGATGTTACTAAAACTGATGAACCAAAAAATGGAGCTCAATATATTTTTGGACAAATGCTATAAAGAAGAGATTAGGGAATGTGAGCAGTGACTGAATTCTGCAATTCTTAGTCAAGGCCAGTATGCTAAGGTCTCAAAGGGTAGCATCACAGCAAAACTTGCATGTGCAATTATGTATATTTCATACAGTTACCAGAAATATTTTTAGTATATAAATTTTAATAAATTATATAAATATTGATATTTTGGCCGTGAAAAAACCCTCTGTACCTACTAAGATCTTAAAAGTCCCGATTTGCTGTGAGGCACTATGTCAATCTTGGTCAGGTTCTTAGAAACTTCACTTTAACCTAGAAAGAACATACTGAGATAGCAATGACTATGACAGAAAAAATGCTAAAAAGCAAATTTCAGAAAATCTTCATGAAACGACCATGAAATGATCATGAATTCCTACCCATAATGCCTTCTGGCTAGCACTTCTCTTACTGATACACTGCTTGGAGAAAACAACAAAAGAAAAGCTTGATGGCACTGTCTATGCTTTGTACGAACTCAAATTGCCTCCTCTTAACTCTGACAAGACACTATCAAAAATATTTATTGGAAACAGAAAGAGCAGTATTTTTATGTGTCATAATCTTAGTAGACTGCCAATTATATTCCGCAGCTATAGATTCTAATACCACCTAATAATGTAAGAAATTCACCTAGTATAATTCAATTCTTATAAGTACTTAACAGAATAACTTTTCATGTTCTCTTACCAGAAAATAATCTGGCTAGACAGAAAACTAGGCTCTATTGTGCCCGTTTAATCTGCAGTGAGAAAATGTAGATGTTTTCAGCAGATGGAAATTTCATAACTGAGCAACTACAAAGCCAATGAAATGAAGAATACATTTGTTTGTGTTCTGATTTAAAGTATCACCAAAAGAATCAATCAGAAAAACAGTCTAAATTGCTGTTGTAGGTAGAAAAAGTTTCAAGGGTAGGTTAATTCATACTTAGAATCTGTAAACCAAAACTAAACCTTCAGTGACATTATACCTACATCGAGGACTTGCATTTTTACACAACAGGTATGTAATTTGTAAAAATCAGCTTTAATGAGCTTGAAGGCTGATCTCTACCATTCTGAATCTCCCAGATAATGCACAGTTCCCTGGACAGCTATTCAGCAACAGAAATGATTTTTAGCACCCTGAACATCTTTACAGAATTCAGAAGTCCAAAAGCGCAAGAAAAAATTAGCTTTATGTAATATAACGAGAGATGCTTTACACAGATAGAAGTGATGAAATTTTTTTCAGACCTTTGTGTCTTAAGGACCCTTGAGTCTCCTTTAGATGGTTCTGATTTTGTAAGGGTATTGAGCATGCTGATGATTATTTACATTTGGTGTAGCATAGCACTGTTCATGTTTTTATGAAAGAAACATCACCTCGTGTTATCTGCATGCACTTGCATTCATAGACATTGCTATCTCATTGGCTACCCCAAACAATGCATAGTTGTTAAAAAGCAAAGAAAGAAATCTAAGAAGAGAGAAAGAAACCTATGAACAAGTAGAAAGATTCCGACTGATATTTTATGAGTTTGATAATTTTTTCTTCCTAATCTATCACAAGCACTTAACAAACAATCGTACCCAACATTTCAAATCGCCTTCTAGCCGAGTTCCTCTGTTCATTATGTAAACATCCCAAATCTTACAACTCTAAGTTTAGATGTCTTTAAGGCAAGCTTCAGCTAACTTTGCACTGAAACAGAACAAAAATAGTCATCTAATTCCTCAAGGGCATCTCAGCTATGGCAGTGATTATTATGTTCTGCGCAAGACACTCATGAGCAGCTTCAAATGATTTCTTAAATTGATCCAACTGGACCCACAAGGGTGCAACTGTAACAAACCATTAGAAATTATGTAGTCAATTAAAATCTACATAATCAAAAAATGAAGGAAATTTCCATGGGTTATACTTTTGCCGCTCTGGAGAACTCAGGCAAGAATCCAGTGATGCATTCATAAATCATTATAGGTAACTATTATTTCATAGAAATTTTAATAAAGTATTATTAATGAAATATAATAGATCTATAAAATCACTTAACTGTAGATCTGTCTTTCCCTACTTTCCTTTAGTAATACATTTAAATAAAGGTTAGAGGAAGCCACATTTATTTAATTCACAACTTTAAACATTCATATTTTCATTCTAAATATATTGCATTAAAGTAATAAACTTTGCTGGTGGTTGAAGCTTCCCAAGAAAAGGCAGTGTTACCACATTAGTCCTAGCCTTAAAACTTGTCAGACACTTAAATCAGGTCAAACAGAGTTGGAATTGCCATTCTCTAGGTGCAAGAAGTCATTTCTGTATAAAAGTAACACAGACGCATTTCTTCACTCCCCAGGGAAGACAGGGAAAAGCAAAGTAACTAGTGTGTGCCTTGATAGAAACAGTGGGGTGCAGGAAAATGTTACATATTTTCCATATGTGCAACTTTGAGAAATCACAGAAGGAACCGTACTAAAAAGGCATAGGCTCACTTTGCATTTTTATTTCCAGACAGCCAAGCAACCCAGACAGTATGCTGATGGTCAGCTGGAGCAAACATGCCCACCATTCAACACAGCCTTTCAGGTTATAAAGAAATGAACTCAAAGCAGATACTGTTTGCCAAAGTTGTTCCGACACCTACTGAGTTCAGAATTTCTGTGGCTGCCATCACATTTGCTCTGCCTCATTAGATAAGCTATAAGAAGAAATCTCTAAAATAACATAAGCGCGTTCTGTACTTCAAGAATAAATACTGTGCCAGAGGATACCTTGCTTTCAGTAGCACCCACTAAAATATTCACAATGTGAAATATCTTCACTGACAAAGACAATTGGAAAAGATTATGCTTCCACTCTCTTAGTTCTTATTACATTACTAGTTTTCAAGGTTCATATCAACCTCAAGCGATTTCCAGATTATTGGCAGAACACATTACAAAGTTTGTTAGTCATTGTTAGACACAGTCCAGTAATACAGATTCAAACTGTCATCTGGATAAAAGCCTTTTTTATATTCTTACTAACTTGCTTGTATCCAAGACAGATACAGGTAAGTTTGTCTTTACATTCCAAATTTACAGGATGACTGAAAATTTGTTTTCTAAGTGCAGGACTGGAATTCCATTTGGAGTTGAATGGCCAGCCAAGGCAATTCACAAAGCACAGGCAATGTGTTCACATTAGATTGAAAGATGAGGTTCTTTCTGTTGCTCCAATTTCACTTTTTGTCTGTTACTTGTCACTTTCAGCACCGAGTCCACAGGTTGAATCTGGTTTAGACAGAACAAACCTCCCAATGGAAGAAAATTCACATTTCTCCATAAATCACAAATGCAAAATTCTTTGCCATGGCAAGTAGTTTCGAATCTGTAACTCTTGGTACAGAAACAGCATCAGGCCTTCAGATTGGCTTGATGACAGGTCTAATTACCTCTGCTATTGGTTAGATGGAAGTATTGACAAGATCTTTAAATATGTCCTTTACAAATTAACACCATAATGTTCTTACAGAGATATTTTTCAGTTAGTACTAGTCTCAGACATACCAGGAGACACACAGGTAGTAATACGGCTGGCTACATCTATTGCTTGGGGCCATGAATGGAATGAATTGCAATAATTTAACTGCTTGAAGTTATCAGTTTCTTCTAAAGCAAATAAACAACTACCAAAGTGTACCGCAAAAAGAAGAGCCAGACTCTTCATACTCACATTCTAGCCAGTTGTTACACAACTGCATTTATGAAGTTTTCTGTAAGGCAATTGCATTAATAACTGCAATTCTAATGCTCCTTTTTTTATTTCAGAAACTGGGATTAATCCTAGATTTAGAAAAGAGTTCATTCACTTCTAGCATCAGGATGAATTCACATACGTGGCTGTACTTCTGTTCAGTATCTACTAGTTTTGTTGAGAAAATGTTGACAGTAACTCTGCTTTTTCTCACAAGAAAAAACAAGCATAGCATCAGCAAGCAGAGTTCATACACCTTGAGATCTTTCTCCTCAAATGATTTTAACGTGACCATCCTCTCCTATTTGACTTGTTTGTGTGGATCTTGAAGAACTGATCATCATATCCTAGGCACCCAAAGATGTAATTTTTTTCATCATCATTTCCTAACAGACTTTTCCTAATAGACTTTTCTTGAGTCCTTGATACAGTTCGTATTTTCACTGACAAAAATGATAACTGATGAATCTTAGCTGACAAAGATTCCCTCCCATTGTTTGATACAAATACAAGAAAGACATGCCCACATTAAGAGCACTGGCTCAGCAAAGTGCAAGAAGGAAAAATCTTTGAATCAGGTATTTGTATTTCACTTGAATGACCTCCAGATGAGAGTTAACTTGTTTCACTAAAGATTCAGACAGTTTTGATAACATTAAAGAGTCAGCTACTATCATTGCAGCATTAAAATTAGGGTACTATACATTTAATAATGTAAACAATAAGCAGAAATCAATTCAGATAGAAATGATAATAATTATGACATAGTTTGTGGCCTTTAATGCTAAGTTTTTCAGGTAAAGATTTTTGTATGTACTGTAAATATTTCAAGGTTGAAATGCTAGGCTTTCAAAGATGCATTTAAAAATATTTTAATGCATTAATATTTCTAATTAACAACACTGATGAAAACATACCACATACAGAGTATCTGCACATTTTTCTATACCTCTGTCAATGTAGGATTTTTGCATTTCTGGGGTATATGAAACCAATGCTAATGATATTACAGTAGCATACTGCGTGCAGATATACTGTAGAGAGCAGGTTTTACAGGTTCTAATGCCACAACTTACTATCACCCCCTAAAGAGAGCACTGCCACCTTGTGTATATAAATTAGACATATAAAATGTGAATATAAAGTAGTCCAGAAACAATGCTCTTTTTCTCTTAAGGAGAAATCCCATGAGTGTGAATACAAACTTTTACATGTCAGGGATAGATACATTTTCAGTCACACTCTGACGACAGCACAAAGAGCTGCAACTAATATAAAAGTTGACAAGTGTTCTTTTTGGAGCACTCTCTAAGCATTCATCAGAAATAATTTGAAAAGTATATGCCTTTCAGTCACTCTGACTCAGACATTCTGTAAGATTTTACAATTATTAAAGACAGGCTGAGCCTTCTGTTCACAGACTTCCTTGACTACAAAACCAGATAATCAGCTAATAGCCATAGTAACAGTAAATAGTAAACAGTAATAGTAATAGTAAATAGTGAATGTTTTAAAAAAAAGGTAGCCCCTCTTTTAAAATGAATTTTAATTAATCTTATTTTGGATATAGACTAAAGTTACTAATGGATAATTCAGAAAAACAGTGTTTCAGTGACAGGGATAAACATAAAAAGAATCTTAAAATAATCCATAAGGCTTTATTACTCTAATATGCTTTAGAGTAGTAATCCAGTCTTCAGTATTTTGATTTAACAAACTTAAATCACATTACGCATATGCCAGTGAGAGGGACATCTAACTGAAATCTCAGTTCCTCTTCAACTGAATCCCAGTTTGAAGACTTTTCCGTCATTTAGTAACTTTGTTCCTGTAGGAATAAAAACCAGCCATAATTCTTGCCTGTCAGCTGTCATCAGCTATCGTAACTACCACCACATTCTGAACTATTTGCACTCTCCTTCAGTATTAGAACTTATGAAACCAAGATCTGTCCCTGCAGAAAATACTGCAGTGATTACAGTAATTTCAGATCCTGGTTTCTTGTGTGTCTCTCTTGTAGGCAGCTGGAGACAGTAAGAAATTTCCCTTTTCCCTTCAGCTAGTTTCTTTTTACAAGTGGTAACCTGGTGATTTAGAAAATGTCTCTAGTTTTTGGTGTGGCTTTTCCTTGTGAGAAATGCTTGGACGAAACTGGATAACTTTGCCTTCACTGCCACCCTCTGGGCTCCTTACTCCAAAAATAAGACTATGAGCTGTTGCACAGGATTTCAGGATGCCTTGACACATATCATCTTGCACACACTTATTAACTGTAGTATCTACTTACATAGCACTTTTCTCCTCTAAAAAGATCTCTGTCAAATGGCTTTACAGATCCAGTGGTTGGATTGCAGCACAAATTTAAAAGCAAGAGCAGTTAGAATTATTTCAATACAAGAAATTAAGATGACCCTGCACTATTATATAATCTAAATTTTCACAACTGATTTCTGACTGCAGAGGAGGACATGTCCTGCTGCTAAGAGGTTTTCATTCCTATCTCAGTTAAAGTATCAAAAACTTATTGATGGGCCAAATACTCAGGGTCCATTTCTATTTTACCTAGTTACCCAGTTCCACCAACACAGGTTCCCATATTAAATATGCACCTATGATACTCTTTGTCGCATGTCCCAGAAATTATTTTTCAGACCCAGAACATGTGGGGTTTTTTTCACATAAAACCAAAGAGGAAATGGTAAAGGAGCCCCCACAGATGTGGACTGCAACTGAGGAATAAGGATAGAGAACTCAGCGTCTGTGTCTACTTCCTTGTTTTAGATAATCACTGCATTCTGTAGCATACTCCCTGACAATGTGGAAGGCAACTGTATCACTGTTCACTGATGGCTATAGTCTGAAATAGTTAGGTTGGATTGGCAACTACTCTTGACAAGTTGGGATGGGAAGCTACCTCTCTTTTCACTTTAACTACAGTCTCCCTTCAGTGTTCAATTCTGTTGACTTACACTCAGAATTATTTTTATTTGACCCAGCCAGACTAATTTTGTTTCACATATGAGATGACAATTTAACAGCTCAAGTCAATTTTGATGGCTACTAAGGGTAAAAAAAGTGATACCTGCTAAACTTACTGGAAGAGGATTTTCAGGTTATGTCTGTACAACAGGAATATTAATTTTCCTGTACACTCTAGAAAACTTTCTTAACCTCATAGGTCTATTAGAAAAAGAGTCATTAAAGAAGAATTTATGCTTCCAATCAATAATAGGAAATGCTAGGAAGACAGGTAAAGGCCACCATACCTATCATTACTGCAACAAACTAAAAGAAGTTAAGGTTTTCACCAAAAATTCCT
>JANRGW010034887.1:0-56126 GCA_024733675.1 Psilopsiagon aymara
GTTCTGGCTGGGGTGGGGGTGTCGCTGCTGGTGGGGGGGGGGAGCAGGGCTAGCAGAACTCCTCCAGGCAATGGCTTCCACAGAACTTTAAAACTGCCCATATTAAGAATATTTGCATGCTTGATGATTCCATTACTGGAGCCTGATCAGCACAGCATGAGAGCAGCTGCCAACACAAGTCAATTGCAAGATTGCAACTGGTGAGAACTCGTTAGTGCTTCAGGAAAGAGGTACCCTAATAAGTGAATAATGCAGCAGCAGGTACTAACTATGGCATTTGGGAGCCAGTGCAGTTCTGTGCCCTGGATTCCTTATATTTACAGATTAAAGCTACTTGGCTTTGGGGCCACAAAGTCTTGAGAGCTGTGCTGTGAGCTCTTGTTTTGGGCTATTCCCAGAAAGAGTGGTATTTCATCCTTTATATAGCATACTTCACCTTTAAGTCCTAAGATGTGTTATCAGCTCCTCTTAGCTATAAATAACCACAATGGCAATCAGCTGCTTTGTTCATCTTATCCAAAAAGGACTCAATTGTCAGAAGCAGCAGCAGCAGCACCAACAGCCTCTTTTGCCCCTTTGGTCTCTGTTGAGCATTTCACACCCAAGTGCTGACCAAAGAAATACTTTTTTGTGTGTTATGATCCAGTGTGCTTCTGCACGCCAGTGGTTTTGTAATCCTTGCATTTCCAGTGGTAGCTTGTGATTTTCTCAGCTTTCAGGGAAACTACCTGGCTCTCAGAATAGTTCAAACTTCTGTAACCCTTTTTCTTCTAAGTTTTGCCTGCTCCAGTTACCCTCCCCCAAACCTGTACAGACATTTGCTACATCAGTTGCAGAATCATGGAGAAATAGATAATTGAATATTCACACATGCAGAAACAACACAGGCAGAATGTGGAACAATGTGGAAACAAGCGTGAAAAGAGGCAGCATCTGTTTATTGAAAATTAGAATGTGGAATACAGGCAAGGTTAAAACACTTCCTCTGCAGGCAGAGCTTGTAGGGGAGGAAGACTTTGCAGGAAGTTTAGCACATAGACTATATAAAGGACTTAACTTATCCAGTTTTATTTTTGCAAAATGGGCTGCTATTTTCTCTTTCCCAAGGACGCATTTTAAAGGAATAAAAACTGTCCACGTGAAGAATGGTTTTCCAATGGAGATGATTATAGGTAGCTGTTTCACAGTAATGCCAGAATTAAAATGCTTAAAATGTTAACACTTCCTTACTGTGGGTAGATGAGGTGATTTTGCAGTGCTTCCAAATACTGAAGAACAGAGTATGTTTTGCAATACCCTCAATTCATGTAAGTAAGTGAAGGCCATGCTGATTTTCCTACCTGTGCTCACACAGTTCATGTCCTTTCTAAAAAGAATAATGAATTTAGCAAACTTGCATTTTAATACCTGTTTGGGTGGTGTTCGACAGGGAAGAGAGTAGAGCCAAGGCAGTGTTTGATGAACTGAAAAATGCAGGGAATGTGGTTGTGAGGTGGAATTAACTCTGATGGCATTTCCCAAGGCCTGCAATGATACCACATCTAGGAATACAGGATCTGGGTTTTTAATTTTAATGATTTCTTTTTGTGCTATACATACCTCACATTTCATACTTGAAGTCTATGAAAGGTTTACCATTTTAAAACTGCTCAAGTAGACAAAAGCCATATCCTAGTCATTCATCACAAAACAAGCTTAATTATGCTGGGACATTTTGACACTGCATCAGATTTTTAGTCTTCACCATCATTTTAGAACCATTGCTAACAGATGGTCTGATTACCCTGAATTTGAGGTTGAAGTAATAGTTAAAAATTATAAAATATGATTACAGTAGAAATACCCATGCATACATAATTTTCAAAAGCTACTGAAAGGAGAAAACCAGAGTGCAATAAAACCTCTTTTCTGTTTCCTGAGGGAAATACATTGCATTTAGGTGGACACTTATCAGAGTTCCTTAAATGACTATAAGTAGTGTATGCTATTGGCAGCTCCTCTTCTTTGCAATTACAACAGATACGCAGAACCTTATTCTTTCCATAGGTCTGCTGCTCTATTCTAGCATAAAAAGCGTAAATTTTTCTATTTCAGAAGCATTTTTATTGAAACATACCTTCCCCCTCCTTTTTTTTTTTTTTTGTCATTGCCTATGAAAGGAAGGAGCAAGTTAAATTACCATGTTCCTGCTCTTTAATAAGAAATGGGAAATTCTTGTAAAATAGAGGGATAGCTCTGCGGGACTAATGGAAGTTGCATGTGAATGTTGAAGAGAAGGTGTCTTTTTTTCAGTTATCATTTTAAGGTTACTAAAGGAAAGATAAGCTAGACTTCCCTCACCCTGCTATTGTCCCTGATGCACTGGACATCTCTTTCACATCCCAAGGATGATAATGTTTCAGAGGTGAGTGTTATCCTGAATTCTGGAATAGGAACAATATAAAAATGAAATACTTTTTACTCAGCTCTTACTTCCACATATTGCAAAAAGGAAAGGGCAGAGTAGTCCTCTTATATCCTGGAACAGACCCCTGGTCACTGCCATCAGCATAGACAAATGCTGACAAAGCTCAGGCCTGGTGCACATTAAACAGGTCTCCTGTCAACATTATTGGTGTTTCTAAATGAAAAGAGGTAATGGGCACAGACTGTGCACCAAGCTTGGGGGAAGAAAAAGCTTAATGAAATGTAATATCTTATTAAAACTCCATTGATGTACAGTGACCCTGTAGTTAATTAATTAATGCTCAGAATGGCTTAATGCCACCAATTTTTTGTTATATAAAAAGGGGAGCAGGACTAAGCTCAGGCGTACATGTTGAGGTTTCTCTCAATTTCATCAGGTACTTTATTTTCAGGATCTTTTCACCTTCAATTACAGCAGCTAAACTGCAGTAAATGTCCATCCTGGCAAGTATCTTCCTATTGCTGTAAATTGTAATGCAGATGCTGGGTGAAAGAAGAGAATGCATGTGACTTCCCAAGATGTTATGCAGGCTGAGTTGCTTGCAAGAGTCACTGATTCCTAACAAATGCACAGTCCTCACCAGTTTGCTGCAAGTCCCTACAGTAAGTGTTGGTGTGCCCCTGGAACCACAGCCATCACCAGCAGAGTCACACTGCTGCTGCTTGGGGGTGGTGAGATCCCAAGAGCAGTTTCTGTTGTCTTCTCTGCAGTCAGTAACAGAGCTCATATTAATTACATTACATTACCAGCCTTAGCAGTTATGGAGTAAAGCTTAGTACACATTTCCGGGAAGGTGATCTAGGAACATACCTTCCTCATCTGCTGGAAATCACCACAGATCTGAGGCATGACCCTTTTCCTGTAATCACAATCTCGTCCCAGACTCATGGAAGCTTTGCTTAACAGCTTTGCTGTGACACTCTCCTGGACAAAGTGGCAACAGGTAACTCTTCTATATTACTTAGTGCAGAGCAGATCATCCTGCAAATGGGTCAGCAGAGAAAGACATCTACCCCGCACTAGCAGAAGCTTTTGGTAACTCATGGCCTCTTGGTTCTGAGATACAAAGGTGCCAAAAAACATAAAGCTAGGCAATGTAGTGACACATCTTCACTCTGTGGGCTGCTGAAACTTTGTGTCCTGATGCTCCCTGGATTTCTCCCTATACAACTTTGAAAGCAGATGTCTGAAACTGCCAGTTCCCACACCCACAGTGCAGAGGTGACTATCAGTGAGCCCCTGAGGTTGGTAGATGACTTCCTGGTAACACCAGAAGCATCTAGTGGTTCTGGTTCAAAGTGAAAATGCTTACCTGTATACACACTGCAGGAAAATGATGCTGAAGCAGAGTATAAGTTTAACATCAGGGAGTCGCTCAAGCCTCTTGTTGGCTGCTGTCCAAAGTCGCTGCACACTTAACTATCTGCTGAATAACCCCTAACGTGATGTTTTCAGCTGCCCAGGAGCCAAGTTTCATGTCACCGTGCTGTTGATCCCTGATAGAATTAACAGCAGAGTTGCTTCTGCCTTCACACATCTCCTGCTCTGCCTACAGGGTCCTGTACAACGTCCTGTGCTGAGTATCACAGTACCACCACCACCCCCCCCCAGTTTCAGCCTTGCCTTTTAAACACCTACTAAATGCATCATTAACTATTTTGTTATAATATCTGCTCTATCTTTTAAGTCATGGGGTTTACTTTCAGGAAGTAATACTAAAGTTGGGCATCTGTTCTGTATTGTACAGTGTAGTGGGACTCAAATTTTGAAGACATCTCTGTATTAATCTTTCTTGCAGAGGTTTTTATTTTTTTAATTTACTTTTTTTTTAAAAAAGGCATCTTTTTAGAAGCACAATCCTCCTGAGATGAATCAAACTCCTCCCAGGTATAGCAGCTCACAAGCAGCTACAATGTAAGTTCAATAAGTCACTTTCATAATAAAAAGAACCTCCATGTTCTGCACTATTAAGTAGCCTAAAGAGGCTTTTAGTTACTGCATTATCTGAAGTAACAATAGCCAATTTAGGCAAAAAGATTATCTAGTTCAACTTGATAAGATTACTGCAACAAAAGAGAAGCTGCAGCGATTTTTTGTGGAGCTGTTAGACACAAAAAGAATCTTTAATTCCCATTAATACTGTAGAGTTGAAATTTGAGTAACTTTAAAAAGAACAGGCAGCCTGTTCACCAGTTGGTATCCTTTAAGGACAAACTTACCACTCCCAAAGTCCAGTAAGTAGTTGCAGAAATACAGGTTATTGAAGGAAGTGAAAAACCCAAATACTGCAGCCATTAATGAAAGTTTCCTGAGAACTTAAAGGGGAAAAAGAACAGATGTTACAGGGCTACAGCTGTCCCAAAAGATAATCCATAACACAGTGAAATACCTGAAAGATCCAACTTTCCAAGCAAACAGGAATCATTACTAGCTTATGATCAAATGGAATAAATTCCCCAAATGAGTTGTTTTCTTTGGAAGTCTGTCCTCGATTCTTTTTTTCCACACCACTTAGACTAGGTGCAAGTTAAACGGATAATTAACAGTGTCATGACTAATAAAAACATTGTGTGATCACTGGAAATTATGGTTTCATTTTAAGAACATAGTATTGAAGAGAATGGGAAATCTGAACCTACCTTTTTCTTATATTATACCCCACGGACAACAGAAGAGATTTTACACTGGAATCTGAAAGACTTTAATGTTTTAATACAGGTGGAAGGGTAAGACAGCTATATACAATTTGTGCAACATATACACAAGCCTTCTTTTAACAAACAACAGCTCTATCATACCGATGCAAGTCCAGGTGAATGTACTGCATTCTTCAGGTTCAGTACTAGCAACCACTGTTGTTTCTCATTCTACTAAAATAATAAATTAGAAATTACAAATTTATGATTTCTTTAAGAACATACTGAATAAGATTTTCAAAAGTTCAGTTTTAAGAGGGTCAGGTCTCAATGTGAATTGAGTTGTGAAATTACTTTGATCCTCATGTGTTGCAGTACCGGCTCTACTTATATAGAAATTTTAACATGTCATAAATTTGCTGTATCTTTCAATTGCCACTCAATGGCATATTGAGAGTTCCTCTTCAGATGCATGACAACATTCAAATAACACTAAAATTATGAAAATTAATACATAACCTGGGAGGAAAAAACAACAAAATTGATAAATATGTTGCCATTGTAGATAAAGGACTTGGCTAGTGTGTCGTAGAGTGTAGTTTTAGGTGTTGACAGCATCAGAACGTTGAAGAGGAAAGGATTAGCCACCAGCACACTGCTAACATGTCTCGTTTTCCAGTTTTTGAATCTCATTTCGTCCAGCCTCTGTGAGGCAAGATAAGAGTCTTTTATAGGCTTCTCTGTTAAAAAAAAAAGAAACCAAAAGAAGGCAACATGTTATCTAAACAATCTCACATATCCTAGGAGTAAAAGCACGTAATTCCCAAAGGCATTGTTTACATATTGGGATATAAAAACACAGTAACTCTCCTCCCATCTATTCAGCTACTTGTTTTGCTGTAAATTTTTAGCATTAAGAATATAATATTCTTATAAGAATATAAGAGTGGGAATAAGAGTAAGGCTTGCACTGTTTATGGCTAGAAGTGTAGTGAAGATGCTTAGAAGTCTACTTGCTTTGCAAACTGCTGTGAAATAGAAATTTTTATTTTAAAATATGGAGTTTGCAAGTAAGTCCTGGATGAGATGATTGACATTTAGACTTTATCACATTTGCTATTTAATTTCTGTATGAGAAATAGCTCTGTGACTGATGCTACAGCACAGTGACGTGAGCAGTTGGCATTAAAGCCGCAGACTGGCACTGGCATGGATTTAGACCATCATTCCCAACAAAGGGCAACGACTATTTTAAAGTAAACCTGGAATCCAGAAAGGGAGTGTCACTCAAGTGGATTTTCCAAAAGAGTACATATGTATTGACAAGGTTTTTCACCTTAAGTTCATGCTCTCCAACCTAGACAATATAATTACCATTAAAGTACTGCCTCTGACATTTTGGTCTATTCTAATTATCTATCTATGGCATGAAATATTAATTTGAGCAAACAAAACTGTAGTTTTCATACTAGCTCCTTGCGGTAATAACACTGGACATCACTGCCATAAGCAGCTAATAAAACTTCTGAACTTTTTTTTCTTTCATATATATACGCACGCACATACACACATATATACATATATATATATCTCTAAATGCAGGCAGTATGAAAATCCTGCACATAATGGTACTTTAGTTTGACCTTGGGTGAATTCCCTTAAATAAAAGCAAATGTATTCCTTGGTAGAGGATAATAAAAAGTGAATAATGTGGTTGCAACTGAACTAAACATATTTTTTATTAAATGGAAAATTAATACCCTGTGACTACCCTTTATTGTCTCATGAGCTGCATTCTTGCACAACTCTGTCTTTTGGGATTATTATAAGCTGAGCCCTGCCAACATGCACCTCAAAGCTTCTCCAGCCTGAGGTGGGACTAGGATCTACCCTTTGAGAAGTCCCAGTGCGTGCCTCACCTCATGCGCTGTTTCCTCCTCCTGCTACATGGATTCACAAGTCAAATAGTCCTGTCCTAAGTAAGTTCTTGGGAGGCAAACAGAGGGAGTGTGAGCCTGCTGTGCCAGTTGGTGAGAGAAGGCCAGCCTTTCTTGTATGTCCATAAGTCTTGTATGTTTGTAGTATGACAGAACTCTTGAAATCAAGCTATGGGTATTTTTTTTTTCCAAACATCTCAGATCATACCCGATTATACTGTAATTTTACGTAAGAACCATAAAGTTCTCCAAAACAGGGACTGACAGGAAAATTCTTTGGGGCAGGAATTCTTTTTTAGTCTGTTTTGCAACATACAGTACAGTAAGCAGTGGCAACCTGGCTTCCTATAAATTCTACCTGTAAACTCTTGTATCAAAACATCTCTGAAAATACTTAGCACACAGATGGCTTAAAATCATGAAAGGCCTGAGTGAAGGGAGATCTCTGGCTAAATACACTTGAAAATCATTCTGGAGTACCTGTGCTGCTGTCTAACACCACTTTCTTTCAAGAGAATAAACCTCTACTGCTCATTGTCAAAGAACAATTACAGAAATCAAACCTCTGTGCAGTATTCTTTCCAAGACCTTGCTTGTGCTCCGAATCCTTCAGAGACTGTGTAATTGTGGGAATCAGGCTGGTGACTAATGTCTGATCCAAGACTGCCACTGTTTCTAGTATGCTGAAAACCCGGTGATCATACACAGCAGTATAGTCCTGGATAAACTGCCTGAGGGGGACACAGAGGCATTTAATGCGAGGTCAAAACTAGATGCAGAGAACATGCCAAGAACAACTGAAGACTCTAATCAGAACAAGCAATCTGGCTGTGTGGCAATTTTAGTATTGTTACACTGAAATACTCTACATGCAATACTTCCTTTAAACAAACCCATGCTTTGAAGGCTGATGCTAACCCCCCCCCCCCCCCCCCCCCAAATTTATTTTCAAGCAAATTGGCAGACTCTGCTGCTGTTTCTCTAGGGCTACCTTGTTCCAGAGCACTTCACTTTGTAATGTGTCTGAACACACAACTAAGCCATATATCATTTATTTAATTAAAAATAACAATTAAAAAAGTAAAAGACCAACAAAACAAGAGATCTAGATTCAAGTCTGCAGAAAAATGCTGGCATTCCTTATATACTGCCACTGAATCTTAAGCAGGGGACACCACTGGATGGATGGAAGTGCACCCATTCATCTCCCGAGGGTCTGAGGTTTTTAAACATCACAGATTACATTCAAATCAGAAGACAGACCCTAAGGATGATACATCCCATGAAAGTAAGTGATACATCCTGTACAGACTGGCATGCCTGCAAACAGCCGTTCTTCTTCCAGTGATTCCCTCTGGAGCTGTCATCTAGCCATAACCCAATACAGCACCAATGTTTAAGTTTGCTCAATGTCTTTCGGACTGAGTCCGAAATCCATTTCTGCTGTACCCATGTGAGAAACAGGATTTATTTTGCAGAGGTAAGGAATAAGTGCAATTTACATTATAATAATCTATTATTTATTGGTCACAAAATCAAATAATAAAAAATTCAAACATAGGCTAAGCTTAATATACAAGGATTTCATCTCCATTATACGCACTTCAAATCAGGCATGCACATCTTTCACAGTACCTACCACTGATCATCAGCATTCAGGAAGGGATTTCCCCATTGCAGCAGCACCACACCTCTACTACATACCTCTCAACACAGTACCTGATCCATGAGAAAGCAGGTGCATTTCTCTCTTACTTTTTTGCTCTGCCTTTTTGGCCAAGCTGTGTTTAAAACCAGCGCCAAAAGTAGCGTTATTTAAATACCACAAACAAGTGACAATGCAGTATGTTGAGGATAATTAGCTATTTTAAAAAAACATGTTTTCTGTCAATTGGCTTGCAGGAGTTTCACTGCCAATTGGCATATTTTCTGGTTACCTAAATACAGAAGTCAGCTGGGTGGCACGCTCTCCTCCTGACCCTTCTTGGCAGCCTTCTACCATGTACTGTACAATGTCAGTAGAGAGTTTTTTAACTGTAAAAGAAAAATCACAAGATTCACACAGAGCTCTTGAACTGACCATCTGGAGAATGTCTTTCATGAAGACTGAAATTTTTAAATGAGAGGAAAAAAATGGGGTTTATCTTACTTTGATGCAAGGGAAATGACTGTGAGAGCAGTTAGTTCGACTGGCTATAAAGAACAGAATGAATCACAGATTTACACAAAAGTCTTATTTTCACCACCATTATCTTTTAAACACTACAGATTTTTTAGTACACTATGGCCTCTTTAAGTGAAAGCAAAGAGACACCACTTAGTGGAAACAGAGATTTTATTTACATTTCAGTTCTGTTTGTATTCTTTAATCATTTCTATTTGAATGAAAGAAAAGCAGTTGTAGCATTATATCCTGCCCAAAGCTACAGAGACCTACTCCTTACTTTCAATGGCGGTTGTTCTGAAATCCACCCTTTTTTTTTTTAAGGGGAAGAAACCCCCTAAAACTCCACTATTTTCTTCCCCTTAATTGTTTCCAAATAATTATTTAAGTTGCAGGATGCAGCCCATCCTTTGGAACTGGGCAGCAAGGATGTTTCTACAAGGGTGCAGTGGAGCCCTGCCCAGGCAGGCAGCGAGCTGGTGGCTGGAGCTGCACAGCACATTCAGCTTATTCTGCTCCACAGCACATTTCAAAGAAGGTACTCTTAACTTGAGGCAGATATGGCTGTGACGGCAAAAGAGGGAAGAAAGGTGTGTGATGATTCAGTTTCCTAAGCATACCTTGTCCTTGAAACTTTCACAGACCAGAATCAAAAAGTACTTTATTAGATAAAATTCCCAGAAGTCAGAGGTGAATCCCCATTTTGCTTAATGCCTCTGCTGGCAGCAAGAAGTGGAAATTCTGAGCTTATGCACACATGTACATCCATTATACAACTGTGGGGTGAACAGAGTGATGCATTTTTTAAGGAACTAAAAATAAAGAAGATCTCACTACCAAACAAAGCATGCTAAAAGAAGAAAGCAGACTCAGAGATGCCTTCAGAGAG
Organism: Psilopsiagon aymara; assembly: GCA_024733675.1. NCBI lineage: Eukaryota > Metazoa > Chordata > Aves > Psittaciformes > Psittacidae > Psilopsiagon > Psilopsiagon aymara. The sequence goes on from JANRGW010034887.1 coordinate 10,094, forward strand.
CAACAAGCTACTTTTACTCCATTTATGATGCCTCTATGGGGAGAACATATGCTAGTCTTATTTGGTCTCAAACCTTTAGATGTCAGAAAATTTCCATGGTTACTAAGTCTGGAAGAAATGAGATGGGAAGTATGGGGAGAATGGAAACGCTCTTCAGGCCCCTCATATGTTGATCATTAAGAGAGCAAAAAGAGGTAGGACTTCTCTGCCTCTTGGAGACAGGCATCCCAGCTAATGAAAAAAACAAAGCTTGTCCAGTTTATCTGGCCAAAGTATGCCATTCACATCATCTAAGAGTCTTAAACATCTGTATGAAAGATGCTCTGCAGTTCAAGAATCTTACAGGTGTGCAGGGACTTATTTAAAGCAAACAAACAGCTCACCTTGTAGCTCGTTAACCAGTACCATGCATTTCAACACAGTTGGGAGAACTAGGTCAATGTCACATAGCTCAATGCTCTGGGTTCTCTGAAGTACATCAAGAATGAAAGCAAGAACTGAGGCCAAGCGAGGAGGTGGAGCATTGCCTTTGAACTGCAAGTAGTTTTCACTAGGAAGACAAAGCAAACCAGAACAAAGTCTATAATTTGTTATTTCCATTCAATGCAAGCACTATATACCTTGAATAACCGGGAATCTAGGCTCAAATAATGGCTTCTTTGTCTTAATCTTAGCAAACTCCCAATTTATCAGAGGACAGAGATGCCTTCTGACTCTTCTGTGGAGAGGGAAGTGAGAAATAACAGCCATCAACTATACTTAAAAAGCCAAGTTTGACTGCAAAAGTTAAAATAGAAAAGCTTCATAAAATAATTGAATAATGGGAGAAATCAAGATTCTAATACCCTAAAACAACATCCAAAATACAACTGTTGTTCAATTACTTTATTTAGTGTTATGTGCTTTTGTCAACTCACAACCCAACTTGTGGTAACAGCTCTGCTGTTATACTGGTACTGTTATTTTATTTTTGTCAACAGTACGTTGTAACAGGAAAGACAATGTTTGCTTTTGCTCCTTCAGAGTTAACACAGTCATCTCCGGTATAAAATTTGTCCCAAATATAAAAGGTGACATGTTAATCTGCAAGAAAAGCAAACTTTGTCTTTGTGTGTATTAAGTGTTCCAATTTGAACAGCTTGATCTGGTATTTTTCTGGAAAAGGATACAAAAACCTGGACGACTGATGAGTTCACATTACAAATTACTGAATTCTGAAGACAGTAAGTTTAAATTGAAGCATTCAGGAGAGAAGAGTGAGGGGAAAAAGGATACAGCATTTATTCACCAGTTAGCAAGAGCACTCCCAGAACCTTAAAAAAACCTTTTTGGATATTGGATATTAGGATATTAGGTGCCACCAATACTCAAGCAAGGTATGCATGTTTACCAAGCACTGCATCAAAACCCACCATCCTTGTTAAAAGTAAGGAGCGCTTCTGCAACTTTGAAAAGAAACGTGACTTTCAGGGATCCGAGTATTTCACTGCACAGCTTCAGAGCGCTGGTATAGCTTGACAAAGGAAAGTTCTAAAACTCCTATATTTTTATATATGGCTAGTGAACTCTATGTATTTACACATAGACCTAGTGGCTGCCTCCTGGCCTCCCCAGATTCTCCCCAGATTCTCCCCAGATCACTAAGGAACATATAATGTCTTACAAGTCACCAAGTGCCATTACAGTTTCAGAACTTTCTTTCCACTCTCAATCCACACATGCATGCACACATTCAAACCAACTTTGTTAAGATGATGAAGTTTGAGTATTCATAACTTAAAAACACATCAGAACCAAGACTGCAAAATCTTAAGTCATTCCCTTAATACGTGGTAATACAGGCTTTATTTACAGGATTCCTTATCGTATTTGCCTAAGATCAACATTGAAATTCTTTCAATCAACATGTATACAGACTTTTCAACAAACAAAAATACAATTACCTTGGATAAAAGCAATAACCATATATTTGAAGGGGTTTAATTCCTCTCCCAACACAGACAAAAAGTACAGCTTGTTCCCTATTCTCCATCATATAAAACAAAGCTTCAGCCTTTGAGCAGCAGGGAATCAGCTTTTAGAGCTGCTGTTGACATCGTGCGAGTAGTGACAGCACAGTGAACAAGTACTTCCTCGTCATTCCCTCACACCAAATTTTGCATTTCCCTTTTCCAGCTGTAAGCACTACAACTCTGTGACCCTAAATACACCTGAGACAAAAACATATGATGATGTATATTGCAGTGTAAATTTTCTAGAAAAATACTTGCTTTTCATGTGATCCCATGTGGTATTTTTTGTTTTAGTCCAGGATCTTTACCCTCAATGGCACTCTCACTGGTCAACAGATCTTCCCAATTTTACTCTCCTGATGTACACATGTTGCCTTTCCTTTGCTCCCTGACGAGCAACTTGGAAGCCTTTCCCATGGCCAAACTATCAGTTAACTGAGAAGAAAACAGTGGCATTCCCTTTCCCCTTAGCTATTTGTGAAATCTGAATAAGTGATGGTTTTTTACTTCAGTGGTCCTTACTTTATGACATGCAGAGTGGTCTTCCGTAGACGGAGCACCTGGGCAGCTGTAATGGAACTGCACAAAGCAGTCAGCATTGGATGCTGGTTGGCTCCAAGCACAGATGGAGAGGAAGGGAGAAATCGTCCAAAATAATGCTGAATAATGCTCCCAAGCAGTTGATTTAAATAGGCACCCTGTGTTTGGGACTGGCAACATATAAAGGACAGGCCCTGTAGAGGAAAATGTCAGAAAATGAGAAATAAAATAAATTTTTAACAATACTTTTGAATAAATCCTTCTTTGATTACTGAAGTTGTTAAAGTTGGGTAAATACACACTCTGTAAACTGCTGCACACAGACAAACAAGTGTCACTAATTTGCTGCAGATATGATGCTCTACAAATGAAGAGAGAGCCAGGGCAAGGCTTGCAAAGAAGACAACAATCTTCTACTAGATCAATTACTGTATCGAAAGAAAAGCTCCCCTTCAAATTTGAAATTAAACCTTGGCATTTCAGACCTGAGAAACCATCTCTGTGCCCGAGAGCTCCTAATTTCTTTTCCAACCTTGTACAAAGTACATTAGTCAGGTAAGATTTATGAAGGGAGAGAGAGAATACCTCATCTGTTTGTAAAGCACTGTGTGAAATTTTAGCAGGAATGACATCATAGCAGAAAAATAAGCACTTAGAATCATGGTCTGACAAGAAAAATCTTGCTCATAGCAGGAACAAATTAGAGTAAATTAGGCACCATTTATAAGGGATTTAGAGGTTTTTTAAAAATCTGTTTAGGATAAGGCTAAATCTGCTGTCATTTATTCAATATAAGCTATATTGATCCAGAGAGAAATCTATAATGAAAGTGCTTGCCCAGAAAGTGCCTAGCTGAACACTACCTGTAGTTATACCACATATACACAGTACATCTCTGAAAAGAGAGTATCCGTGTTACTGGTACAGGTTGCTGTGAAAGTTAAGTTTCCTTCCCCTTCCTCCTGATTGCTGAAAGGAAGAAGAACAAATCACTAAGAAAAAATAAAAACCTGCAGTGATCTCCTATCAGAAGGGTCACAGTCAGCGGCACAAACGGAAGCCTCTTGAGAATTCAGTTTTCACAGTAGTTTTGTCCAACAAGAATAATGGTGTAAAAGAAGTTCAAAGATAGAGTTCCCTAGGCAGCAACTTCAACAGTACTTCAAACTCCCGCTAGCATTGCAATTCAGACTCCAGTTGTGGTAGGAGGAGTACCTGCCTGAATATTGATGCTTGCTGAGGTAAGCTAACTCCCCTAATGAAGGAATGAATAGTTCACGACAAGCTGTAATACAAGGCGTATTTCTGTAGCTTTTCACATGGGACTCCCTCCCCCAAAACATTTTCATTTACACTTATCCGCGTGAACACTACAGAATAATTCTTGCAGGAAAAAAAAAAGGGCAGGCTGAGACATAGCTAAGGGTGCTCTTGGCACTTCCTTGAAATGGGCGGTTCCCACTTTTGGTTTCACAGTAAACAAACACAGGAAACATGAGATTTCAACGAATGAGGTGCTTCAGGACATGCCTGAAGACTTGCTATAGGTGGCCCTCTTGAATACAGACACATCTGGTTAGGGTTCAACTTCCCATAATTTTAGAGCTCTGAGTAATTTTGGTGAGTCCCAATGATAAAAGCCACACTTCCTGAACTGGGGCTTTGATCAGGTTCTCCTTTTGTGTACATGCAGCAAAATTGTGTCGGGAAAGGCAGCTGCTACTATATCAGAATTCTTAAAAGCACTGCTTGGCAAGCAGGCTCAGACTGATACAGATGACAGATTATTTAGTATGTAAGGCTGAGTGCTTGGTGCTTTCAATATGATGTTAGAGCAGGCATGAAGAAGAGTTGCCGCCTGTGCTTTCTACAGCACAGCACTTCGAAAAAGACAGAAAATATTCCACAGTCCCAAAATCAGAACGGGCACTCTTTAGACTGTTCTAACACTACAGGAAGAAAAAAAATCTGCGAGAAAGAGTATTAATCTACCTGATAAAAGAGACACAAAGAACATCATGACCCTAGAGAGGACACCTGTAGGAGGAATACATGAAGACCATAACACCTATGAAGAACTAACAATAATTACTGAAATGAGACAGTTCTTCAAATTGAGGATCGACAAATGCTACACAGTACCAAGAAAAGAGGCAAGAAATCAATTATTATTAAATAATAGGAGTTACTATTTTTAAGAAATGATCCCAATTATCTTTAATAAGTACAACAAATAGCAAAAAAATATCAGAGTTTAGTTTATCTGAAGGAACACTGACTAATTTTTGCAGATCTCCCAACAGTTTCATTTGAAGATGGAGCAACAAACTTAGCCTGACCCTTTGTAAAAGCATTTTCATTTTCTGAGTTGAAGTAAACTGATTCTAATTGCTGGGGGTGGGGGATGGGGAGAGATGTAATATGAAAAAGAAGGAAAGGATTAAAGGAAAATCAAAGCAAACAAAAACCCACCACCAACAAAACAACACACTGCCAAGAACATTACTGAGAGATACCCTTCTTGACTAAAGAGTTAAAAAAGGACACAAGTTAACTAGTGTTGTTTTTTCTTTAGTTATCCGATAAGGATCAAGAGAGCTCTTGAAATCCTGTAAGGAGAGCTGTTAACTTGTGAAAAAACATTTAAAAAGAAAACACCTTTTTGTCTGTAAGCTAATCTTTTCTTTAGGAAAGATTCTAGGTCCCTTTTTGATGGGTCAGGTAGAGATGCTGCCTCTCAAAAAAGGTCTAATTTTTAAAACTACACAGTAATAACAAAATTCTCACTTGAAGAAGGATCCTCACAATTTTTTCTTAATGAAAGTTACAAGATTAACAGCTCCCAAAATATAAATTCAGTTCCTTTTTCCAGTCCTAAAAGTTGCCTTACTTTTTGTTGGGAGCCAGAAAGACTCCCCCAAACCAAAAAATCCTTCTCTTGTACAGAGTAGAAAAACTCACACATCAGTCCTCACACAGAAGGGCCCATCTACAGCACCAAAGGTCTTCAGGGAAAAATCAGTCATCACAGGTTTGACCCTGATGCTTCTACTGTTCCCTAAGAGTTTCCAAAAAAGAACTTGAATTTCTCTTTTGGACAAGAAGGCCCATTGGCATTAGCTCAACACCGTGTCCTTTATTTTGGACTCCTTCTTTTTCTTACAATGCACAAAGAGCAACAGACCTGCACAAGGTCTGACCACACCATATCTGAAGTGGCACAAGGGATAAATTACCAACACAGCACAGTAGCTGCAAATCTCTGAGTATAATGGCAAAACATCGCAGGCAGTGCTGGCCAGGGATGTGATTACAAGGAAATAACATGGAACTTTCTTCTTTTAAATCCCACCAGTAATTAACAGAGATGAAGGAAGCTACTGTTCATGTGAGAGAGAAAAGAAACACATGCTACTGGACTGCACTTCTGGACCAGAGATCTGAAATCGGTCACATCTGACCCCTAGGACAATCCCTACAAAGCAGATGGACTTTAAAGGCTAGATAGAGCCTCTCTCCTTTTCTTAACTATGTTCTTTAGCCATCTTCTGAGGTTAAAAAGAGAAACGAAAAAAAACCCAAAGAATTTTTAAGGGGAGCAGAGGGGCATGACAACATCTGCTCCTCATTTTAGCAGAAAGGCAACTGACTCCTGTGTGTGCTCACTGCAGGAACCTTTTGTGGCCAGAGCTGCCTCTTTCCTCTGATTTATCCATCTATCTGTAAATCACCTGTGGAGAGCGAAGAACCGATTAGTATGGATTACTGGAACTATTCACTGCAGAAATGCCAAGCTATCTAATGATGACTTATAATATCAGTCCTGCTGTTGGAATAAATCTGCTGTTCCCCAATTAATGTTGTACAATTCCTATTAAACACATACTATAATTCACAAAATGTATTAATAAGCTTGCTCAAATATCAGACCACAGATGTGGCTCACAGGAGGGCTTTTAAGGTCTGATCTCTGACAACTGCTGAGCCTGCACAGACCCATTAAAATCACTGGAAAATGTAAGTGCCAAGCACTACTCAGAATTAAGCTCTTTCAACACTCTCCTGTATTTAGACAGCAATCAACCATCTGTATTTGGACAGGATTAATGCTGATAAATCAAGCAGGGTATCTTACCTTTCCCATCATTATGTATATTATGCTTATTCGATGCACCCACACTGTATTCTGCAAGATATATTTGAACTATTATTCTTCTCTAAAATAAGTCCTGTATACAGCTTCCATTCTTTTCCATATTACTGATAAACATGTCCTAAAATTCCTTCAAATAAGTCCCCAAAAAATCCACCCAGGCGCAATCTCAATCTCAAATTTCCCGTGGTATGCTTCAGCAATCCACTATCACACAAATCAGTTCAACTTCTTTTTACAGTGCCAAAATAACCACTCTTAGGTTGTACATGTCTCACTATCTTGCGTTTAAGCACACTTCCATAAGATTATAAAATGGCTGTTCATTCATGCTATTGATGCTTTACATTCTGAAGCCCATTATTTAAACAACTCTGAGGACAAATTTGATGCCATATCCCAACTAAATCTTTCACAGGTCATCGAATATTATCTAACCACATGATGCAAGTGAAAGAAGTAACAGCCGGAGAGTAACCCTTTAGGCAAGGAAGAAAAAATACCAATTGAAAAGTTGCTAGAACTAAGCTATTTTGACAAGGCAACATCAGTGACTCAGTTTGAAGGACACTTCTAGATAAGCTCAATGTACAGTGGAGAACAGCCCAATGGCCAAGAGCTGTCAAACGGCAGACCTGTATAGTCCAAATTTATATATACAGTAAACACAAACATAAGTAAATACAGTCAGTGTGAGTTGAGGAGAGAGAAATGCAATGGCTACTCTTAATTAGTGCATTTGACAATTACTTGTGCTTGTTAATTAAACAAATTTGAAATTAAACAAAGCCTGTTAATTTTGAGCTATTAAAACTAAATAAACCACATTCACATTAAGATTAGTTGCTAAAAGCTCTGGAAAGAGGGAAGTTTTGCAAACCATTGCTTACAAAATGATGTTTTATGAATATTTAAGGAAGTTTTCTTGGACAAAGGAGGAGCAGGCCCTGCTGAAGGAGCTGAAGAAGGAGAATTCAGGAAAAGAAAAGCAGATTAAGAGGGAGCCTGGAACTTTTCAGAAGGCTGGAAAAATAAAAAAAAGAAAAAAGAATTGAAAAGACCTCTCAGTAGAAATGTTACTCAAGGGCTTTTACGCTCTGACTATGAATAAAGAATCTGTATGTATAACGATATTTTGCACGGTGTCCAAATTCCTATTTCTTTATTTTCATGTAACTGCCAAAGGATTAAGTTGCAAACTGGAGTATTAACATGACAGAGCTATAGCACAATGTTTGTCTAACATTATGGTAACTGAATTAAGGCTCCTGCACTAAAACACCACTGCTCTACCTCCATGAATGGGTGCCTGATCCAGGGCAGCCACCCAAGGAGAGTCTGATCATGCATTTCACCATAGAATCATAAAATAGAATCATAGAATAGGGTTGGAAAGGACCTTAAAATCATCTAATTCCACCCCCCTGCCATGGGCAGGGACGTCTCATACCAGACTGTGTTTTCCAAGGCTCTGTCCAACCTGGCCCTGAACACTGCAAGGGATAGAGCAGTTACCACTTCTTTGGGCAATCAATCCCAGTGCTTCACCGCCCTCACAGTAAAGAACTTCTTCCTTATGTCTAACCTGAACTTCCCCTGTTTAAGTTTGAACCTGTTACCCCTTGTCTTACCGCTACAGTCCCTGATGAAGAGCCAGTAGTTTAAGTTAGTCAAGGTGTGATTACTCCCAGAGGATGCTGATTCTCTACCTTTCCTTCCAACGCATTTACATGTTTTCCCTCCCACATACAGTGTTTTATCACTTTTCTGGTTTGAGGTTTGGTTTTTTTGTTTGTTTGTTTCATGGGCTACTCATTAGTTGAAGCAGCTCACAATTTTCTATTCACAGAATCATTAAAGCAAATTAAATGGGAATGCACATGAGGGTGAAAGGGAACGAATTTAGCCCTAAGCCAACTTAGCTGAAGCCAACTGTGAAACGATAACCTGAGAAGTCAGAGAGAGCCTAGAATCCATTTGATCTCAAATGAGTTCAGAAGCAGTCCTAAGAGAATTTAAAACTGATATTAAAATATTTTCAAGTTGATTCTAAATTGGAATTTTTCCACTTCCCCAATTAAAGGGGAAGAAAATATTTTGGAATGAATGAACCATTCTCACACTCTTAAAAATGTTGTAACTTTGTAAATAGAATTAATAAAATGCAAAAGTTCCATATTGAAACAGGAAAAATAGTCTTCTCCTCTTTGTCTTCTTTCCCCAGAAGCTTTTGTCAAATTAAAGAATTACTTGTTTTCTAGAAGCAGCAATTGTCTAAAATAAACTATTTGGTCAGTAAGACCATCTAGCTTAGCCAGAAAGCACATGGACTATGCAGCAGACTGCTGAACAGTCGGACAGTGAGGTCAGGAAGTCAGAGACAGACAAAGAAAACAGGAAACAAAGGTCCACAACACTTGGACTTCAAAACAACTGGAGTGCTTTCATCTTAAATCTACATCCGCACGTGCAGACTACAGAGAAACAGTGCTCTCCAACTGAAATCCTAAATTAGCAAGCAGTCACACTCTGTAGTAATACCAGTGTCCAGATGGTCCTACATGTATATAGCTTCTAAAAATACCTACACAGCAGCAAAGAAAGTAATATTTTGCACATCATTATATAATCATATTCACTTCCATTGATCACAGTGCAACTTTTAAAGGAACAAATCCAAGGGACGTTTAGACTGCCACCCCTGCATTGTTTCACAATACAATCCTGTGAAATGATCAGTTAAGACTGCAATCAAAAAGAAGACTAAGAGGGAATGGAAAATAGCAAGCAAAGAAGACCCAAGGATTTAGAAGGAAAACCATGCCATTTATTTAAAAAGATATATTCCTTTCTCTTCCTCACCAGAAGGATTTAGTCTTTTTCTAAAGCCTTACAGTTTCAAGAGTGACAGGTAAGTTCAGGGAAGAATAGGAGGAATAACAGGCAAGAAGACTTTAGTCATGTAAGTGTAAGCAGCAGGAACTTGATTCAGGAACATATTCAACATATTCTCAAACTATTAAGATAAAAGTGTCATGATATACAGAGAAGTTTCTTTTGTTCCTAAGGGCAATGAAAAAAAGAGCAGTTCATCTTTAATTATCCACAGCTAGCCAAGTCAAGAATGATTTAAAATGTCTGTTTCCTCTGTCATCTCAACAAGTGTATTGCTGCATACTAAGATTATATTTGATCCACTGCTTCAGAAATCTCTGACATCAGAACAGTGTAAACAGCAGGTTGGCTAAAAAGCTTTATGTATAAAGTGATTAGACTAGCAGCTTCGAAGTGTACCACAGCCTAGCTGCATACAACAAGAGGAAAGGGTGGCATTTTTCCTTCTAATTCTACAAGAAGAAAAAGCTCCTCTTGCTGCTTCTCTAAATTCAGTCAACGCTTGTTTTGATTGGGGAAAAAGAAAACATCTTTTGAAATATGAATCTTTTCCTGAAGATACATTTGTCTGCTGATAATAGAGTTCAGACATTTACCTGAAGATAAAGAGGTAGGCTTTCCTGGATGGAAGACAGCAAAGCCACAGGCAGCTCTTTGCCCTGCTGAAGCACAGAGTGTGGCAGCAGTAAGCAATCCACAATGCGGAACAAGAGCTGCTGTGCTTTGGAAGTAGCCAATATCGGTGCCCAGAACTTTACCAGACAACCTGTTAAAAAAAAAAAAATACAAAAAATTGCAAGAAATCCCAAAGCAATTTAAGTCCCATGTACTCATTCCATAGTATTCCTTTAAACACCCACTCAAGATAACTCACGTCCATTTACAGTTCAGCAAAATGAAAGCACCAAATTGATTCGATGCATTACAAGTTTCTAGGGAAGTGAAGCTGCTTTAGGAAAAGTACAGTAATGCTGAAGAAAGGATAGCCTCCTACATCCATGCAGAAAAAATAAGTAAACTTGAACATAACACTTCTGCAATCAGCACACGTGCACTTAAAACATTTACCTTACTGTGTGTGTTCATCACATTTTTCAGAGTGACACTGCCTTTGCCCTCCCTTCACATTTATCTAACACGGTGGCCATATCAGCAACTACTCACACAGCAATTCAACGTTAGGAAAACATTATATATCTTTCAAATTCTATTTAATGCATCTAATTCAGAAGACTAAAAAGGATGTGGGGCAGCCAACTCCTTTAAACCAGTATGCTTTCTCCAGACCTTTGTCACTCCTAATTCACAAAATGAGAACCTCAAAGAGCATCTTTCTTGTTTTCAACATATTAACTTCTCATGTATAGCTCTGAGCCAGTTTTAAGATCTCCCTTTTGAGTTGCAAAAAAAAAAAATGTAAAAAGGTACTGATGTGTAAATACCCTGATATTGTGGAATAACTTTATTGCAGGTGAGAGATGATTTTTCTTGAGAAAATAACTCTATATATCATATGAGTGTTAACATTCAAAATACAGATTAAATAAAACAAGATTCCCATGTAGTAGTCCTCACAGACATCTTAACTTTATATTTAATTAGAAGCAAGAAAATGTTTGCTGGGTTGAAAATACAGGAATATCCCAAGAAAATATGCTTAAGACTTCAAAAATAATGAAAGAGCAAAAGTAGGCTGTTACTGGATATTATTAGTCTATAAAAGTCATTCATTACCATCTCTAAAACCAACCCAAAACAACATTAATCTTATGGACTGAAAGAAAACACAACGATCAATCATAGAGAAAGAGAACAATCACTTAACAATACTTCTAATAATGTTGTTAAAGCTTCCTGCTTTGAATGAAATGTGCTCATTCCAGGTAGAAGTACTCCTTCTCCTATCACTGCTGTGATGTAGGGGACAGCAGAAGACACAGTCTGAACACACGGGAGGGAAGTGTTTAGATTTGGTAAATTTCTTGCTCTATCCTTATAATTTAACAAGCCCACAGAAGGTGAAGAAGTGACTGAATTACGCTCAATTGGGCTTTTTTTTGTCTTTTGAACCTTCATTATGTTTTCTTAACTAAAAAGAAAGCCTGCCTATTAACACTGCTTCACTGTCTTGTGATCGTTTCTGGGTTTGTTTAGGTAAACCAGGTGGTTTTCAGTAGTAAAAGACATGAAAACATCTTAAATAATGATATAATGATTTACAGGAATAATTAAAAACAAAGCAATACAACAAAACCCACAAGGAGATTAGATATCAGGATAAAACCCAAAGAAAATCAGTGGCAGAAAATTAAATATCTAACTAACACCTTGGAGACTTTGTTTTTTTAAACCATTAAGATGGACAGTATACACAGATATAAAATTATTATATACATAAAAACATAAAAAGTCACATGTTATTGATTGCTTGAAACTATTTCCTAATAGTGGTTGCAAAATAATTACCTATGATCCGATATGTAAGCTGCAGACCTTCTGGAGGTCCTTTTACTTTCAGATAAGGTTTTACATTCTTTAGTACATCACCCAAATACTCCAGAGTCTTTGCTACCATGGCAGATTTCTCAGGGAGCGTCTGAAGGCTGCTGTAAGTTCTACCAACAGCCTGAGAAAACAAAAACACTGAAATAAATACAAATGAAATCACTATGTTTCTTATGAAGTTTGTGTGATTATTTTCTTTTTGTACATGCAAAAATATGATATAAAGTTCCTTTTTACTAAAATTGTCCTGTGAAGCTAACAGAGATATACAGTACCTTAATGAATTGGACAAGAGCATTTTTAGGGTCTTGCTTGAAAACTGACTCTTGCACATGAGCCTTTGAAAGAATGTTTTGTACTTCTGAGAGCCTGAAGATCAGTCTTGTCATTTCAGTCAGCTGCTCCGTATAGGCTTTCCCTGGTTGTTACAAGAGAGCACAGCAGTAAATACAGTGTACAGTTGTGCTTTCCAATTTATCTTAGCCCCAAAATAATAAAATGAAACATGCTTTCAAAATGTCTAAAATACAAGGATTCTGCAACAGACTGCACCTCTCTAGACAAAGAATGTTTGTCCAAACTAGTTATTTTTCTAATACAGTTATAAGAGAATTAATAGTTTTAAGCATTGATAACAAAGTCTTTAATTTCACTGATGGTTATCTTCAAAATCTACAAAATGTGTATGAAAAACAGGCCCTGGAAGATGTATTCTACAGATAAATAGAACTGCAGTGTTTTACAGAAGAAGTGATTAAGTATTGCTCTAAGAAAGCAAAATATCCAATACAAAAAAGGGAAGAATTAATTGCAACTGATTTTTTTTTCCTTGTTTTTTTTCTTTTAGGGCATTCACAGCATGATTTCTCACTATTTACTTCAGATTTTCACTTTTTTCAGAGCAGTTTCTCCATGGGGGAAAAATAGCTTGTCTCCTTGGGAGTAAGTTTTTGTTCTTTGCTTCCAAGGAAACAATCTCTTTTATCTTTGTTTGTGATAAATTTGTCATATGCAGAGCAGGCAAACTATCAATAAATAGCACAAGTGGCGAAAAGAAACACATTTTGTAATTAGGTAAAAGTAAAGGAATACAAACAAAAATACATTTTGTAATTAGCTGAAAATGTTTGCCAGTTTTGCAATATAGAATCGCTACTGCAAACATTAGAGGAATGTGAACACTTACCAACTGTTCGCTCAGCATCTGTCTTGGCCAGCATACCACTTGGTTGATCTATGAACATTTGCAAAACGCATCGAAACCAAGAATGTACTGTCAAAGCTTCGTAGGATGTATATCCCATACTAGAAAAAGCTTCACACAGCGCACTGCATGGGTAAAGAGGAAGAAAAAGGTAGAGATCTAACAAAAGTATGCAAAAAAATGCCAGAGTGTCTCATTTTGCTGCAGACTTGCAGAAACAGGGCACAGAAACAATTAGAAGTAAAGCAACAGAAACACCAACTGGCATTCCTTTTGTGTACTCTACAGACTTTGCTCACAATATCCCGATGCCCAAATACAAAGAATATGATAAATTTGGTAATGCCACATATGGTAATATAAAAGCATTATATACATGTACATGGTTTTTTTCTCACAATGGGGAAAATTCACACAATGGGAAATGCTTATTGTAACAATGGATAATTTGACGATATCATCTAAACTGATGATGTTTGGCACTGGAAATGGTTATCTGAATCAACCATGAACTTCCTACTGACACTGATTTAGCTACTCCATCCTTTCAGACAAAGCTAGCCCAGGTGCCCCATGCAACGCTAAAGTCTGCTTACTTCTAACCACATAAAAGATGAAGAGGTCTGCTTTAGCAAATAAAGCAATATGTCATGTTAGAAACAGATGAAAAAGGGAAATGAGAAAGTAAACTGCTACATTTGATGGACACTTACAGAGGTAAGCATTTTTGTATGTACACATACACAAGTGTGCGTGTGTATATATATATATATGTACATTCCCATGCAGCAAACTTGATGCATATACTTTCAATCAGTCACAGCCAGGTGTCAGGTTGTACTCAATGGCACCATGAACACTCAGTGCACAATCCCTGAACTCTACTGTTCAGTATTCCCAAAGCTTTATTTGCCTTACCACCATGAACAGCTGCTGTGGTCACTCGCTCCCAAGCATACCAGCTCCACACTACTAATTCTGCAGAAACCCCTTGATAACGGACAGCAGGTCTGTTCTGCATCCTGATTCCAGTTCCTATCGGGCAAGCTCCCTAAGTGCTTCAGGTCAGTGAAATTTCTTCCAAATAGTTACACCTTTTATGTGAGAGATTTCCTTCCTGGTCAGTCCTAAGCACTTCAACTTTAATGAAAAATGCTTGTACTCTTTTTCTGGATATATGTACATATAAATCTACTTATTTTCTACTGAATTTTTACTCATGCTTGCAACAGAAAATCAGCACAGGTTCAGATGGGAACCAAACTGGATTCTGTTTCTCACATTAATAAAGTTTTTCTTTCTGTTTCATCTAGTTAAAACCAGTGTCAACTGTATATTTTGACTGTACATGCCTGGTGAAGTACTATGGACAAAAAAATAGAGAGACCAAATGCAAGCAAATAAAATATAAAAAATGAAAATCAAATTCCAGCACCAAAAGAAAAAAAAAAAACAGAATGCCTATGGACTTTATGCTCTTTGCAGTAATGTATAAACAATCCCAGCCTTACGTAATCTTGATGTTCACAGCTAGTCTACTTGGCCTCAAAGGCTTACAAAACCACTTCCTGCTGTAGTCTCAACTCTTGTTTCTCTCGCTTACTGGTAGGTGAGCCACTCTGGCATCTTCCTAAAACTAGAGAGCAATATGCTCCTAATCCTTAAAAAAGGCAAGAACAATAACTACCTGCCAGAAGCATGGCAAGTGGTCCTTTTAAACCAGTGAGCTTTTACAAATGCCTGAAGTTAGGTTAGACTGGTTGCAATACCCTCACACATCACACAACAGATATCTGGAGAGGAACTCCTAGGCATAACTGCAAAAGAAATGCCAAAGCTTGTGTGCATATTCCCAGAGCTTGCAGGGTATATAACAGCATCAGCAACAAAATAATCTTTTTACTTTTCAACTGAGAATGTTTGATGTGAAAATTATCAGAGCGCAGTAACAATGAAGTCTTAAGATCCCAGCACTTAGATACTTTGATAACTTTTGCTCTACAACTGCCTAAGGTAAAAAAGTACATGAATCATGCCACAGAAATCTGCCATCTCATTAGCATATGAGAAAATGTCAGTGTTTGAAGTATGCTACATCTGTATAATTCTACCAAAAAAAGTCTTATTTTAGATACGAGGAAATCCGAGCACCTTACAGCTCTGATGATAAGGTAGGAACATACCTTTGCCTAGTCTCAGATAGTTCAGTTTTTAAGGCAACTAGCTCACAGGGGAAAGAGACAATTCTCCTTGGGGCTGGACAATTGCAACTCCAACAAAGGGGGCAAAAATATTTGCCTCTGTGTGAGTGCTTTCTGTCCCATGCTTCCAGCAGGGAAGAGATTCAGAAAAGTGAGTGAGAACATATGAGTGAGAACATGCACATATAAGCCAAAGACAAATATCCTCAACTATGGATAGCCATGATTTCTCCTGCTAGTTCTCTCAGTATGGATCCAGGAACCTGACACAGAATCACAGAATCAATTAGGTTGAAAAAGACCTTTAAGATCACCTTTTCAGGTACTCCATGGCACAACCTGCCAGAAGAGGGCAAGGTCCTCTTATTCCCTCCTATAGCATTATTTGGAAACAAAGGTTTGAATTCCCTAAGAGTGCAAGATCCACGTAACTTGGGTTTTCCAAACGTAATCAAGTAATGTACCCCAGAGAGCTACCTTCAACACTTACTGCAGTTTCAGATGAAATTATGGCAGCAGGGCTGTATGGGGAACTCAGTACTAGCTACATGTGTGTGCTCTGTACTTGCTACTGCAATCCTGCTCCCAAACACCTGGGAACAGAATGTCCTGGCCACGGTTCCAAACAAAGTAAAATGCTACCTCAGCCAGCATAGCAATATATCTGTGGATACATATATAAGAATATGCCAGGTGCTTAATCAGTGTTGCTAACGAATACTTAAGTAACTGCTTTAAATCACTTACTTGAGTGTTTACTGGGGGAACTGGTAATTAGCCTTAAGCACCCAAATTATACCAAAATTCCAGTTTAGATATCAAAATGTTTTTCTTGATCTCACCCGAAGAGCAACAAAATTCAAACTGTAAATGGATATTTATGTGTTTAAAGCCTATTTCATTCAGCACGTTCTAAGTATCTGCAAACTTGCATGGAACTCACCCTACAAAAGATCATACAAGAGAAATACAGCAAATCAGAGGACTGAACACTCCTCTCCTGAGTTCCAAACTGATACATGGGTAACTAAATTCAGTGTTTTAGCATCTCCCTGTGAGAAGGCCATAGCTTCATCTTTGCCGATCACTTTATCCTAATTTACAGCTTTGCTCCTTAGTACAATACGTACCCTAAAAATGTGCAATATTTTTCGCTTTCAAATACAGCCTGACATATAAACACTCTTTCTATCTCATCTCCCACCTCCCTTGCTTCCAGAGCCTGATTCAGAAGCAGGGTGAGGGAAAAAAAAAAACCAATCCAAAACACCCCAACAACCACTACCACCACCGTACATCTATCTTAGGTTCACAGAGGCCCACTTAAAGCAAATGAAGTTTCTCAGGTATATAAAAGTCTGACTGGACAGTATCCTGGGCAAACTTCTCTAGCTGACTGAAGCAGAGGCTTGCACAGAAGCACTGGACAAATTAGACTACGTGATTTCAAGAGTGCCTTCCAACCCAAACAATTTTCTGTCTGAAAATTCAACACTGACATGTAAAACATAGAAATGCGATATATTCTCTAAATCTATTATTTAATTTAAAGCATCCATTTAGCAAATCTCAGAAACCTGAGCTACATGAATATTAATATGCACTCAGAAAGTGTTCCAAGCTTGTCAAAAAGAAAGTTTTAACACATGCATTTCTGCCCAACCCAATCCCCTTGGCTTCCTGCAGAATTTGTTTGTTTTGAAGAAGTCAAGATATCAAGATATTTAAACACTGAATACTTACTATACAGCATCTTCAGGTTTCAGTGATGACGTTTATCTTGACTTTTTATGAGAAGATTTAAGTTTTTGTGTTAAGAGTAACTGACAAGGGAAAAACAAGTAAAATCCTTTAAATTTACCAAGCACAACAACTTCAAGGGCATCCAGGGCAAGAGGCTACTTCCTTGCCACACTGTAACAACTCTGCCCAAGCAAAGTAGCAGGAGAAGGGGAGGATAACTGTAACTATGCAAATTAAAAATAGGTTATGGCTTCAGGCATTTCACTTATAGGCACTACAGCCCTTCACGGAAGTACCTTTCTGAAGATATTTTCTAGGTCCCCATTTTCTAGATCTGTGAGTAACACTGCTGTCTCCACTGGGAAAAAATAAGTGGTTTGCTACAGAAAAGACAAATAACATTTTCAAAATACTTACCCATCTTCCTGGCAAATTTTGAGTATCTTTACACATAAACCCTCAAACCGATCACCTAACACAAATAAAACCCACTGCTCCCTGTGAAACACCACAGATGATTTCAAGAATCCCAGAACTTAAGCAGATGCCAAGAACCTGGGCCATCTTAATGAAACATTACTGTTTAAAGCAACGTTTTCCACAAGCCTAATGAAGGTACTGGAAGAACAAGTAGTGGCCATTTTTCACCTGTTTTGAATTAGGTGACTTAGATATCTTGACACCAGCTGAGGGCACACCATGTCATCCCATCCAAACAGCTGCATCATTGATAGAACAGGCTGTGGCTGGAGATCAGATAGGGCTTTGCTGGGCATATCCAAAGCTAAGAGAGTAAAACCTGATTTTAAAGAAAGAAAAATATGGCACCATGTTAACGGCTTCTCAGTACAAAGCGTTCCAAATTAATTACAATTAAGAATGTGCAGTCTGGAAGTACCAGAAATCTCAATTAAGACCGGGCAACTGTTCTAACAGACAGTGTTTGTACACGTAAAAATGTAGTTACTGTCCCGATGAGTTTGTAAGTCAACATGACACACTGAATGCAATGGAGAGAAAGTGGATCCAAACTTACACAATTTAAAATATCTTCAAGAAACCACAGATTATAAATCCTGAAGGCATAGCTCTACCACTGATGCAGTAAAAAACGTCTTAAAAGCTCGCTTTTTTGTGTCTTTCTGGCTTCCCTTTCTTGCCTCCATCCAGCATTTCTTCTCTTGTACATACAAGTACTACTATGCTTTACAAGGCTGAGTTTTATTGATTTGCTTTGTTGTTTTCATATGCTTCCTGCAGTGAAGAACTATATCTGGAAAGAATTCACTCAGTAAAAGCTGGTACCTGTCCTATTTTTAGAACAGACTTTCATGTATCAGAAGTCACTGTGCAAATAAAGTACTATGGGTAAGCTTATTCTTGAAAAAAGGATCTTCATATAAGAGTTGCAGATGTAGAAACTGGGATAGTACTTTGCACAGAGTTTTTGTTAATTTTGCTGTTTTTATTAGCTCTACTATGGAATCTGTATCTAACACTATCAGAATAAAAGATATAGCACATTCTTTATGCTACAAATGATAAATGCATTTAAGCTCAAGAAGAAAATGTAATCTGAAATGCTGAGCAGTTATTAAGTTATAGGAAATGAGAGGCATCGAATGAGTCAGGAAAACTGACTTTGGAGGGCAATGAAATAAAGGAGCTCACTACTTCCCACATTCTCCAATTCAATTTAAATATAAATGTAATATTAATTTATTAAAATAATGATTTCTAAAACTGCATGCATTGGGAAGCTGACTTTGAATTAGACAGAAAAAATTGGTTTTCAGGAACAACAATGAAGCTATTTTTATTAAGAGTAAAAAGACAGACTACCTTAAGCTATGAAGGGCTTCGCATTTCCTATGTGCCTCAGAATAAAAAAGGGTCATACAGAGACCCCACTCTGCCTTAGGGGAGGAAACAATTTTTGCCAGCCTCCTTCCAGATTATCACATTGTTTCTGCAGCATCAGCCATGACATGGGTAGGGGGGAAACAGGAGACAGAAATAATAACGTGAGTCCCAGGCTATTTGCCTGGCAGGGGGAGCAGGAGAGCTGTGACAGCTCCTCTGGGCTGCAACCTCTCAGGCAAGATGCTCACACAGCATAGGAAGGGTTTACGTTCCTCTGTAGCACTGCCTAGCATATCTCTATAAAGAAGGTCACAACTTCACACCCCTGCTTCTAAGTGGAATTTACAATAGGTTGTTCTTCTTGCTGTTTCACTGTGCTAATATAAAATAAAAAGATATGACACTGTAGGAAATGAATGAAAGTTTTCACATTAACAATCCCTTCCTTCGATTTGTATTGCGGTTTCCCATACATGCTTCACCAGTGTGAGGCCACTTCTATTGCATGCTGCCTCTTTCATTAATGTTACCTACTAACTACCGCAGAGCTGCTTCAAATGAAGAGTCTTGCCACTTTTCTATTACTAACTCAGTACTTCTGAGCTTGTAACTTCACCTAATTTATACCATGATGGGAAAAAATATTATATATTTCACTTCTCTAAATTTTATTTAAATGGATACAAGATTTCATTGTAACAATAGAATATAATGCTAGCTACTGAAGTCAAAGATCAAACAGGCATTTCTTTCTATCCACTACCATGCTGACTGATTGCACATGGAGTTCACATAGACATGAAATGTTGTAGTCAAGATTAAAACCCTTCTGTGTAAAGCAAGACAAATAATTACAATAAATTACAAAATATGTTTATGACCATGACAGTAAGGGTTCAGAAAAAAAACCGCAAAACAACTTTTTAAAAATACAAATAAAAATACAAAGTACAAATCTTGAAATATAAAACATTATTAAAAAAAAATAACCATAATGAGTAGTTCAACACAAAATTATAACAACCTTTATCAAAAGTTGTAAATTCTACATATAAAGAAGTTATTCTCATTTATATTGTATAATGTTTGCAATGTTGATTATAGCCTCTGACTAGTAGTGAAAAAGAAGTCAGGCTTAAATAACTAAACTCCTTTGGAGTTCTCAATCTGCTTGCATTCTATTAAATAATTCACAGTTACATAGTATTCCTTCTTGTCAAAGTATTTAGCATAGAATCTACTTTTTGCATTTCTGCAAACTGAAGTTACTATATGGAAGTAGAAATAACCCAAAATATAAAATCCCTGAAAGTCTGTGGTCCAGAAATAGATCAAGTGCAGTAAATCATGGGGAGGGTCAATGCTAACCTGCAGCTGTATCAGCAAGCTGTGGGGAAGGTGGCATCTGTGACATTCTCTGGCTCTTCAAGTAGGGAAAGAAATTTCTCCAGAGAGCACTGGCGACAGCAAGGTGGTGCTCTTTAGCCGCTAATGGAAGCTGCGCGTCTGGGGCCGTGGTCCCAGGTTGAAGTCCCTGGCTTACATGTTTGTGCACACTCCTACAGAGAAACAAAAACAATGTTTACATTCAATAAGAGAAAAATTCACATCTTTTAAAAACATATTTACAACTACTTTAAACCATAGGGCCCGAGAACTAAAGGATCATTTTGTGCAATTAAAACCTTTATGCAAAGACATTATGCATACCAGTTATTTGATGGATGAATTATGGCATATTAAGCACCATAAAGTTAATGTTAATTACTAATGTCAACCATTAATTATATGCTTCTTAATATGTCAGATCAAAATGAGAAATAGGCAGCTTTAAAATGAATATCTGCTTTTTGCAACTGCTAGCATGACAGGCAAGCCTGCTCACAATCCAAAGCCAGATGCTTTCTTAGAATTTTTGTCAGTAGGGCTTTTAGGATAGGGTTGTGTCCAGCAAATAGTGGCAAATGATTTTGAACAATTGTAATCTATTTGATCAACTGAAATCTATTTCTCATTTGTAAAATCTCAGTAGGTAGGAGTTTAGATTCACTAGGTATGAGAAAATACTCACTTTATCCCAATCTACCGCAAACAATTAGGTTTGACAGCAGTGCCCACACTTCTTTTAGTACAGTAAGGACAAAAGTTACTACTACACGTAACTCCCATCTCTTCCTGAGACAATGTGGCATGAATTCAATAATGCACTCAATTTTCTTTGATTCTTCTAGTACCATTCCTGCTACTTAATCTAATTTGGAAGTTGTGACTTTCTAGAGGTTTAATAGAGATATGTCTGCAGGGAATCAATGTTCTCAGAGAAATGGGGGGGAGAGCACTAATAAATTTGTCTGGTAGAGCAGGATAGGAGGCATTACTGCACCAAGCTGATCAACTAAATAACATGCTTATTAAAAACAATCTGTAGGAACGCACTATCATTCCTGTTCCTATTTATCTTCTGGTCAACTCAATTGAGATTGCGCATTAAAGCACAGGCAGCATTATTACATTTGCTTTATTAAATTCTATAAACAGCACTGTAAAGTCAGAGTCAAGATATTTATAAGATAATGGCAAACAGCAGAGGCATCGAGACTTGCCTTAACACTAACAGTTGTAGACTATAATATTTTCTTTCTTAATTGCTATTCTCACAGTAGCAACTGTTTCACAAAACTCTTCCCCCAGATCTTCATTCTGTACTCCCCCTAATTTGAAATAAACCAAAACAAAACCAGAAAAAAACCCAGCCACCAGTTCCCTTCTGGGCATGTGGGAAAATTATGAAAGAATTACACAACTCACAGCACTCATTAGGACATTTGAAATGGAATAATTTTAAATAAAGAGTAGGCTGGCTGCAAGGCCTTCCTGAACTAGGGTTGCTATTAGAGGCGCATCTCATTATATCAAATTAGTATCCAAAAATCCTGCCTAACACATAATTTAAAACATAAAACATACTGGCTGTCAAAGGTAACGATACCTTATGCCTGCCTCCAGGCATTCATTAGTTTCAATAGGACAGACAGAGAGAGAATTGAGTACCAGCTACTTTTCTAATGGCTACATTCAACAGACATGGAAAGGTATGTAATATTGGGAGGAATCAAGAATTACTTTGCGAGACGGCGTGAATCCAAACACAGGAACAGAAGCTAGGAATTCTAAACCCAACATTTATTCCCTCTGTGGCTTCACATAAATCATACAGCTTTTGTGAGCCTCAGTTTCCCAGCCATGATATTTGGATAGTAAGGAAGTTTACCCTTTAAGGATGCTGTGAAAACAATCAATGCTTAGAAACTAAGGATTATATTTAGTATGACAGTCAGTATTCCTATTTACAAGGCATATTCTCCAAGTCAACATGAACTGAAATAGAAGCAAGATTAGCATAAAAAGTCAGGCAATATCCTTTGGGAGTACCCCTTATTACAAAAAGCACAAAGGGAAGAGTGTAGAAATAGTGAGTGAGGTCTAGAGGACAATGCAAAAGTAAAAGCAAGGCTAAAGAAGCAAGTTGGAAATATATTTTTGTCTATTACCAAAAAAAGTTTAATAGTAAAACCAAAAGGCTTTTCTGCTTTACTTTAAGAATGTGCAAAGAATAAAACTTCTGGGACCAGAATCTGCCCTACTTACATCCAGACTAGGGTGTAAAATTGCACAAAGACCTTTTTCTCTCCTCTAAATTGCCTCTCCAAAGACAAGTGTCTTGCATCTCCTTTAGCCATCTATGCAAAGTAGAAAGTGTACAGACTTCCAAAGTAAGGTAATATATCTCCGTGTCAGTGGAAGGGCAACTCGTACAAATCAGTATTTATGTTTATTCATAGTAACCTACACAAATGCTTGCAATAAGGTAAATGCTTAGAATCGATGAGGCATCAATATATGCTGCAGACAAAGTAGCCAGCTACTTCTACCAACAAGCAGATTTTTTAATTCGCTAGAAATACGGATAAATAAGATTTTACTTTTTATGCAGGTTTCCACATTTTTTTTTAACACTAGACAAGCCTACCACCAAACAACACTTCATTTCTGAAACTATACATCCAGTTTTCCATTGTATTAAGAGCTCTGGAACCACCAGTTGCCTTGTTCTAGTGGTAACAAGTTGGTGTGATTTTTATTCTCTTTAAATCACGAATTTCCTATTTCTGTAAAAAGAGGTGTGTATTTTCATTTTGCCATCAGATCAAATAAACCTTGGGTTTATTAAAGAAGGGAATATTTGTGCCACCTGAATGAGGACTGTGCTGAATGTATAGGTATAGCAGTAGCATGAGGGGTGATTTTCTACATCCCACACCTAAGGAATGGCAGCCATTTATCTGGTTGCAGGTATTGAAATCATGAACTATGCTTTTACAATCAAAACCCATGCTTTTGCAAGCCTGGACTGCTAAAATGGAGTGAAAGTTTAGGTCAAGATAAAAAAGTAAAACACACAAAATGCAGAAGCCTGCCTATACAATGGAAACTCAACTCACTATTAGTCCATAATCTGCACTGGCCGCATACTGGCATCCAGACTTCGTATAATGTAATTCAATTGGATCTACAAGGGTTCAGAACTCCCCAACATTTGAAAAGACCTCTCTCCTCCTACCAGCACTACTAGGGACACATGCTACAGGGGCTCCCAGGCTATAAATACAGACACTGGTTTCTTCACAGGATGGTACTCTCAGCTCCTCTGCTCCCAGACCATGTCAGGCCAGCCATAGCACCCATAGAACTCAGCTGCCCAGTTGCCCTGGCTTCAGCTGTAACAGTTGGGGCTTTTCTTCCTTCCAAGTAGATAGTCCAGTGCTGTGTTCTGGTTTTAGTCTGATAACAATGCTGATAACACACTGATGTTTTAGTTGCTAAGTAATGCTTACCCTGATCAAGGACTTTTCAGTCTCTCATGCTCTGTCAGTGAGGAAGGCACAAGAAACCAGAAGGAAGGAGAGACAGGACACTGGACCCAAACTAGCCAAAAGGCTATCCCATATCACAGCACATCATGCCCAGTACATAAACTGGGGGGAGTCACCCAGAAAGCCAGATCGCTGCTTGGGTTAGACTGGATATTGATGGTGACCAATTGCACTGCGCAGGACTTGTGTTTTCTGAGCTTTCATTTCTTCTTTTATTGTTTCCTACTATTATTATTATTATTGGTATTCTTTCTATTATCACTATATTTTACTTTTAGTTATTAATGAGAAGGGTGGGGGGGTGAGAGTGAGTAAATGGCTGCGTGGTGCTGAGTTACAGGCCGAGTTTAAACCATGACACCCGTATAGCCAAGATTAAGCTCAGGAAAAGTCTTTTTAGAGGACCTGAATGATTTTTTGATATTAAAGCAAATATGCAATTAAAAAATAACACCTGCAGGACCAACACCCCTGGATAAATCTTGGGAGACTGAGTGGAGATATATGAGTGTTTCTGAAATGATAAATGACTTTGATGCTTAGAATTTCAACTACTAACAACAGTTCTTTTGAGGAAAACTCGGGCAAAATGAAATGAAACCACGCATCATCACACCCAAAGACAGGTAATAGGGGCTTTTGTGCTCTCTGCAGATGAATGGTAGTTGAATAATGATTGAAGATTCCCCTTCCAAACATTCTCACTCTTTTTGCATTACTGTAAAATTAACAATGCTGTTTCGTATTTTGATATTTTGGCAGCAAATGCTTTGTGCCTTGGTCCTATTTAAATGTTGCCACAGAGGTGGTAACTGCAACAGAAGTGACTGCACAAAGTTGAGGCTTCTTGAGCTGTGGGGCAGCTTTGAAGATTTCAGCATAGAGAACTGAAGAGATGTGGAGATTAACTGACACAAAGAACAATAAAGTGACAGTTCTGATTTCAGCAAAGATGACAGAAGAGCTTTACATTTTCTCAAGAAGTCCCAGACACAGAGGTGCTGTCAGCTACTTGGAAATGTACACAAAAATAAAGTTATCAGCTTAAGTTCTCCCCAAAATCAAACCCCACATTAATATAATGAAAAGCATATTTGATTCTGCTGAAAAGATTAGCAAATTACACAATAAACATGGCACTAAAATAAAATCCAGAAGTGCCAGTTGACATTATTTCATAAGGAAAGGTGTTTCTGCTTCCTTTTTCCACACACAAAAAAACGCCGAAAAAACTCACTATTGTACAGCAAAAGATCAGGCTTTCCTGTAGAAATCCATCTAGTCATATTTTCTGTGGTTGTATAAATCTCACTGCAGTGATGCACTCAAAATTTGTGCCTGCTACAGGTGCAAAACTAGATGTCTGCTAGACAGCAGCCCACTCAGCTTCAGTGACCAAACGGTATCTACCAAGCAGCAATTTAGAATTTAGTTCAAAATTACTCACCCAGTTTCACTTTCTTCAAATGCCATAAAATATCCATACTTCTTTAATACCCCCACTCAGTTCTTTTCATTCCATCAGATTTGTTATTACTTACAGTGACCAGAACTGGAAGGGAGATTTTGGCAGAAGCCACATACATTTCCAGTAACAAGTCCTATCCAAGCTTAAGCTGAAAAAGATCCCTGCATGCCCTCTATATGCCTTTGCAAATAGTCCACTACGGACATTCAACTAATGGACTATTGTGCCATTTAGTTATATGACAGCTCTAGAAATTCGCAACTATAGCACTTCATTAATCTATATGGATTCCAACTCCCACGATGACAAACTCACTGTTCAGCTTCTACTTAGGAATTTTTTCATAAGCATTTACTTACTTTTATGTCTGTGCTTCTCTATGCAGTTTACATGAAATAAATATACATTTCTGAAATCATAACCTTTTATACTGCCATAAAATATAATACAAGTGTGAAGGAGAATATATTTTTAGAGTTAGATACTTTTATACAGAAAATTTCAAAATGTTCAAGAAAGTAAAACTAGTTTATGTGTGGACTACAGTAGTAGCATGCACAAAGGCAGTAACAAAATGTTGCATCTGGGTTCAAATCTGCTTGCAGTCATAGAATGGCTAGGGTTTGAAGGGACCTGCCTTACAGACATGTACTTCCAATCCTCCACCATGAGTAGGGACACCTTCCACTAGACCAGGTTGCTTAAAGGCCAGTCCAAGCTGGCCTTGAACACTTCCAGGGATGGAAAAGCCACAGCCTCTCTAGGCAATCTGAGCCACTGCCTCACCACTCTCTTAGCTAAGAGATGCAGTATCACAGAGCTGTGCCAAATTACAAGTAACGGACTGTACAATCCTACCTCTCTTATACATGCAGATTGATGAAAATGAAATGGATCTGGATTCACGGAAGTGGCACAGTAGCTGCACAGTGGTTCCATGATGCCCAGCTCCTCTAAGAAGAAAGCGCCCCAACCTAACCATACTCAGAGACCAGTGGCAAGCCATGGATGTGCCATCTCATGGTAAAGGCTTTTGGCTTCCTCATCAATGGTGAATGAAGTGACCACTTGACCTAACGTGGAAAAAAGGTAAACTTTCTTTCTTTTGGCCACAGTTACGAATGCAGGTATGCTGGGTTGCAGAGCCCTGCACTGAACTCTTGGTTATCATCATGTTTAGTAAGTGCACTGACAGCATGCTTGCAAGAATTTTAAATCCAAAAGCATTTAGCTGATGGCCTCGAAGAGCCTAAGCTGGATGCTAAATAACCAAGACCTGTAAAACAGCCTTAGTGTCTCTGGGCACAGAAGCTTATGTACCTAGGGAACTTTAGTGGTTAAAATGAAGTCAGCTACGCACTTTCAGACACTTCCACATTCAGGCTGATTCAGTAAAACATGCATGAAGGAAGGTGACTAAATTCTATCCAAGTCTGATTCAAACATCCAAGTCCTCTTTTAAATCTGTTTCCAAGGTCTTTGGGACACAATTTCTTTTTTATATCCCTTTACATATCACCCAGTATATTGAGACTGGTATGACTGCAGCAGGAACCAGAGAGAAGCAGCAATTTCACCTCAAATCCAAATCTCTTGTTTACGTATCACCAATATACACAGAAAGTATATATAAACTTTCTTCACATCTGAGCAACAGCCTTTTTACTCTTTGACATTTAAAAAACCCCAAACCCCAACAAACAAAACTTAAAAGAGCACAGAATTTTCACTCACATTTATGGAATTCAAAAACAGTTTTCAGAAAGACAAGCAATGTGAGAAACTTGAGGCCGAAAATAAATTTTCTCATCTATTAAAAGAAACATTTGAAAAAAATCCCACAGCTTAAAATGAAAGTGTCTGCACTGTGTAAGCCATAATGAGCATCATCACCACCACAGAGCTGTACTGCTGCTGTACAAACAGGACTGGAAAAATCATGATGCAATATTATCAAACATTAGCATGCCTCCATCAGATCAGTACTTATTAAACCATGGTTAAGTGTTCTTCCTTCAGTTTAACTTGTTTCAATAATCCACAATAAACTGCATGTTTAAATGTTTACTGCAAAAAGGATGTCCAAATAATATGCCTGCATAGGTATGTGTATGACAAACACTGATTGGTGTGATGAGGCAAGGAAGCCTAACAAGGGAAGAGAGATGCTTTTCAGAACTCTAATATCCAGGATTTTTATCAAATGCTTTAATTCATCCAATTGTGCTTAAGTTTTTTATAGCACAGACTTGCACAACATAATACATGTCAGCCTGTCTTCATACAGAGCCTCCTTATCATCCTTGTGTCCCTCTTCTGGACTTGCTCCAACAGCTCCATGTCCTTATGTTGAGGACAACAGAACTGCGCACAATACTCCAAGTGAAGTCGCACGAGAGCAGAGTAGAATGGAGCCTATGACACCCTTTCCCTCCCATATTATGTCCTAGTCACTAGCTAACATATCATTTGAACTGCTATCATTTAAAAACAAACAACAAACCCCCCCAAAAAAACACAATAAGTACCTATCTTCAGCAGTGGGACTCTACTGTTCTAAGCACATAGATTTCTGTTCTTCCCAACACTGAATCAGACATCTCAGGACCCACAACACACACTGGATTCAATCCTTCACTTTGCATTTTCAGTAGGCTGGCAGTAGACAAAGGCCCACATCGGAGGCAAGAGAGGGTTGTTGTATATGACATGCATGCTGCAGATGACAAGTTCTGTTCAGCTGGGCCTGTTACTGTAGGCCATCAGACCACTGTATCATGGAGGACCCCTATACCATTTGAAAGGAGTTTTCCAAGTTCTGTTATCCTCCTAGCTCATCTGAACAGAGGTAGCAGGAAGGAAGATATCCTAGTAATCAGCAGTAAAAGGTCAAAAAAGGCCTCAATCACCATAACACTCTAGGACTGAGGCGATTCAGACCATAATTTAAAGGGTTTGGTTATAGGTGTGTGTAGATATATATATAGAGAGAGAGAGGTAAATAAAAATCCCAGTGCCTCTAGCTTCGGCTGCAAGAGACACACACAGACATTAGGGCACCATTTCAATTATCCCGTCTTTTCTGTCAGACCTAAGCTAATCACTGCTAAAAAAATACTCCACCTTTCTCCACCCAGAAATCTTAATCACACTGTTTTCTATTTTGTTGTTTGCTTTTTTTCCCCACACACACATCAGGAAAACATTGCCCTTAAACATCCAGAAACATATTTTGCATTATGTTCCCTTAATTGAAAAAATGCCTATTAACAAAATTAAAAAGGCTACAGATCCTTTCAATTTACCATACACCAATTGCTGCCTGAATAGAAAGAGATGACATACTCTTTCCTACTGAAGATATAGCAGGTTTAAACAGAGCCATTCCAATTCTTTCATTGATAGCATAAATCTTCAAATCTCAGTGGAAGAGCCTAGTATATTCCTATTGTTAGTAGATCATTGACAGAACAGACTCAACAGTTAAGAAGCTTCTAATATGACAATTTATATAAGCGGAGTAATTAAAGTATATTAGAAAACCAGATAATCTCCCCCAATCAAACCAATAAAGGGCAGCCCATGGGCATTCGAATCACACATTGCAATTTAGCTCAGGGTCACCTTCCCAAGGTAAATAAGATCAGCAGAAAATACCTGAAATTGAATGATCCTTACGCATTACTAAACCTGTTCAGGAAATTATATAAAGCTCTTTGAAGACACAAATATTTTAAGAGCAGTTAACCACTTTAAACAACTACTTTATTTCCTTTTACTGTTTTGAAGGCTAAAGCCAAGCTTCATTTCTTAAACATTACTTGGGATATTCACTAAAAACATAGGAAAGATAGGGAAAATGTGACAGACCCTTTAAAATGTTACAACACAAGTAAAGCAGCAGCAATATTTTCTCACATTACCTGAAAGTGCATTAGTACAGATGATGCAAGTTGTCAATAACTAAATAATTATACTATCCATGGGTAGGGAATCCTGCTCTCACAATTTTTTGCTAATCTCACATGCAACTATATTTTTACTATTTTTTGTTTGGGTTTTTTGCTTGTTTTATATATCTTTTACAAGCAGGTCCATCAACTGCATAATTGAAAGCATTTGATTGCATTTAAACCAAGAAGTAAATCAAAACCAGCTCTCTTTATCAAATTTTCCAAATTTAAGTTCATATTATAAAAACCTTACAAAAGACCCAAGACATAACCGTTGCAATTTGACCCCACAATAAGCAAAAGTGGAAAACATACACTATTCAAATTTTAAGCCAGTATTCCTTACATTTCTTTTTAAACAACAGATGCTATAATACATAGCTTGGCAGCTACTTCATTAGAGAAATATGATTCAAGAAATGTGTTTCTTTGAAACAAATACAAAGGAGTTTGGTAGATCTATGTTCTTCACTAAATTCTTCTTTAGATTGAAGTGTGACACTACAAACATCATGGAGCACAGAAAAAAAACAAACTGAAAGTCTCAGGATTTAAGACAGTTGTCTTTCCACAGCAATATGGAAACATTAATATATTATGTTAAGATATATAATCAGCAAGACAATCACTCATTGCTTAATCTATTTTCTCAATCAAGGAATCACTAAAATTAGCAAAAGTAATCATGAGCTAATCCACTTCAAAGTTTTCAAACCAAGTGGTCCAAAGTAAGAGCTGATAGTCTGTTAAGCTGCAGCATCTCTGAGTATGGCCATCCCTTGAAATTTTAAATATATTATACTCCTCTACTTATTTCAACAGGAAGGCAAAAGCTGCGCAAAGGCCAAAGCAGTACTGAACATTACACCCTTTTACAGCAGTAAAAGTTCAGACAATACCACCAACAGCCTTGGCAGAGACAAAAAGGCTATTTTAAAACTCATGGAGCTGCAGAAAGAAATGTGGAAATTCTTCAAAAAGAAAAGTGGACAGACAGCAACTGATGAAAAGTTCAGCTGGGAAAGAAAAAAAAAAACCAAACCCAAAACCACACCAATGAAGTGATCCCCAAGTACAGGCAGCTCTCTCCTGCATTATACCTTTTCTTTCATCACATTCTTCCTGCAGCGACCTTTCCCCCTTGCATTATATGGAGGAAGAGAGACCTGGAATGTATTATTAGTGGCCTCTCCTGTCCACTTGAATCCCCCAGATTACTGTGGATGCAGTGAGACTTGCAATGATCCAGGACACAGACATGTCATAGTTGGGAGATGCAAGTGAAAGCTGTCATGTAATCCACTGGATGCTTGATGAAGGTCTTGAATATATGGAGAAATAAGCTAGCAATCTACCAGAAATGCTTCTTACTAAATTACAAGAAACAACAAGTATTTAGAAAAGAACTAGCATAAAATAAAATCATGGACAAAGAAAAGAAAATAAAGCTTGAAATTATTTTTAACAGGCTGGATTCCATTTACTTTAAGAGAGGTAAAACAAGTGTCACCAAAATTGTGATTCTACAATGTGCAAATCTGAACATGGGGCAATAAATTCCAATTATTTTCTATGCATTTAACTCTAAATTTTAGAGGAAAGTTGGTCATTAATAGATCTGCATTCATCAGTCCCTGGCAGTGTTCAAGGCCAGGCTGGACGGGACTTTGAGCAACCTGGTCTAGTGGAAGGTGTCCCTGCCCATGGCAAGGGGGCTGGAACTGGATGATCTTTAAGGTCCCTTCCAACCCAAACCATTCTATGATTATACTGTGATCACTGATACAAAAAAATGATCACATCTTATATTACTCCTCGAATCTTCTGATTAGCAGGTGATACCGTTCCTTTATTTTTAGACGCAACACTAGGAAATGTTTTTCTTAATTCCTCTAAAATGTTATTGTGGATTTCTTTTAGAACACAAATATTTTCCTAAAGCATTCAC
The DNA here is from genome assembly GCA_024733675.1 of Psilopsiagon aymara. Classification (NCBI taxonomy): domain Eukaryota; kingdom Metazoa; phylum Chordata; class Aves; order Psittaciformes; family Psittacidae; genus Psilopsiagon; species Psilopsiagon aymara. The sequence goes on from JANRGW010034887.1 coordinate 41,513, forward strand.
TATTTTGTAAGCAAGAGGCATAACAGTTCCTTAGTTAACCACTAATTCATTCATCCATAAATTGTTTTACCCTCTTTTGAATGGTTCAGGCTTGATGAGTATGCCCTATATACACCCAAGTGAAGAACTCTCCAAGGAAACAACTGCAGGACCACAAAAAAAAAAAAAAAAAAAAAAAAAAAATTAAAAAAATAACATCTGCACATCAAAGAACTCATCTCCTGATATCAAAGATTCTGATCCTCACTGGGACAGAAAGTGTTAATGCTGTGAATAAAAGGTTCACAACTGCACTTGAATCATGTGAAGATTATCCATATAGCAGCAATGTACAAAGGGGCTTCAGCAAGGTTACTGAGTTTAATATAATCCTCTCGATAGCTAAGCACAGTAATAGAGAACACTGTGTTCACTGTGACAGCATGTTGTGTGTGCTCAGTAATACTTTCAAAATATACAGGGAGAACAAGAAATCCCCATCACCTCTACTATGCTCAAAGACAAAGTAAAGATATTAACAGGAACTGACACACAACCCTAAACCACAAAGGCACAAAAAAAGCCAAACATTTAGAGCTGCAGAATATTATTTAGCACTTTCTTCTTAGCCCTTCTCAAAGTGTTTAACTACATCACCGAAAGGACAAATTGTTATGACCATAATTTAAATGCAAGCAACACAGCTCTAGCCTGCATGGGCCAGGCCTACTGGGAGGGAATATTACATCCGCTTCAGCCACCCTATCAAATCTGCGCCAAAGAGCTGTTGTTTTTTTCCGAAGCAAGTTTAACTAAGATAGGGGTGCAAAAGCAGCAAAGACAATAAAACCTGCATTAATTCAGTGCAACTAGTTCACATTTCAGCTTGTAGAATAGTAACGATCTTGGGGAAAACAAACAGCTGATTTGTGCCCAACTGCAATTTTCCTTCATTACCTTCACCAGTATTCATTCAGTCAGCTTCTCCCCTGTACTTGTGCATGCACATGCTACGACTGCAGTTTTCCTTGTGTCTTTAAAACAAAGTATAAACTGGAACACACAAAACACACACAGTGACTCTGCTGTCACAAAATCTCAAGTCCCAGGGGAGTCAATCCAGGTAACTGACTTCAGCAGCAGCAGGCTCAGTCATTCACAGATCTCAGCTAAGTGCTTTGCTAGCTTCTACACTGTTCAAAGCACTGGGAGGCATCTTGTTGCTTTGAACAGCTAAGTCAGTGCTCATTTTTTTTCAAAGAAACAACACAGAAAAAGCAAACAGTTAAAAGACCTTTAGTTTGCCTAAGCAAAGTTTCAGCATAGGTCATTCAGAATTTTTTAATTCTCTGAAAGGACAAATAGTCAAAAATAAAGGAAAAAAAAAATGGATAGGCTGCACTGAAATCGATACTATCTTAAGTCATTTTTATCCCCTTTCTTAATTCACATACATACAAAAAATCCCACCTAAACCAAATCTAACATTTCTAAATCATTACCTTTTCACAGAATTTAAAATAGTTTCATTTCAGTTCTTGAAAGCCTTATTTTGAATAGCAAACTTCATAATAGCCTGCCTTTACAACTATTTTGGATCAAAATAAGACAAATTTCCTCAATAACTTTCTGTACAACATGAAAAACTTCAGAACAGTAAACATGCCTCAACCTCTACTGCTCTTTGGGCACATCACCTCGTATGATGAGCACTTAAAAGAAAAACACAAAACATGCTTGTTCCACCATCGATGGTGCGGGGCTTGCAGGAATCACTGGAGGCTCTTTGATTAGCCCAAACCACGAGACACTTCTCCTTTTGGTTTTGAGGGGTTTGTTTGTTTTAAACAGAGGACATCTTTTATGTAACAGATTTCTTAGAAAATTACTGAGAAACTGTAATTACATTTCTATAACTTTTAATTATAGGGACATCTTTTCATTATTTTTTATTCTTTCTAAATTTAAGACTAAATTTGGCTTACAAAGTGTATTTGAAAGAACAGGCAGCCTAGATCACTTTAGATGATCTTTGTTCAAGTTTATAGCTTATTAGGAACAGAAATACTAATACCTGTCATATAAGGAATATACAGCATTAGTTGTTATGTATTTAGCTGGAAACAGCAAATCACTGCTGGTATGCAAGGTCACTGTCATCAATCTCTCATGACAGCTCTTCCTGCTTGCCATCAGAGCAGGACAGAGTTACAAGCAGAGACTTGAGGGTCATAGCAAATAAGCTGACTCTGTTAAAAGTCCACCTCTCTTCAAAATATTCGAAAGATACACCCAACCCCTTCTCAGGCTTTCCAAGTGAGCTCTTTGTTTACAAAGTTCTAAAAAGATGGCACAGATGAAACAATACCCTATTATATGCACCAGTCCTGCCTTGAATACATACTGTTCAGTATAAAAGCCATGTTCTCCACTCTTACTGAGAAATCAGAGAATCACAGAATGGTTGAGGTTGGAATGGCCTTCTAGAGGTTATCTTGTCTGGATTGCTCAAGCAAAGACACCTAGAGTTGGTTACACTGGACCATATCCATGTGGCTTTTGAGTAACTCCAAGGAAGTAGACTCAACAACTTCTCCGAGGAACCTGTACCAGTGATTGGTCACCCCCACAGTGAAAAAATGTTTCTTGCTGTTCAGAGGGACCTTCCTGCATTTCACTTTCTGTCTATTGCCTCTGGCTCATGATCACTGGGAAGCACTGAAAAGATCCTGTCTCTGTTCTCTTTGTACCTTCCCATCAGACAGTTCTATACCTCAACAAGATCTCCCTGAGCTTTCTCTGCCCCAGGCTAAACAGTCCCACCTCTACTCAACCAAAGTGGATCCCTGTATAAGCTCGTGGTGTTTTAATTCAAACAGATAGAAGTGCACAGATTGCTTTGGAAAAAGCTTACAATTCGAGATGTGATGGTAAATTTATGGCCATGTAAAAAACATTTAAAACCTTCTTAGCCACACTGTAAAAAAAAAAAAAAAAAGGCAATTAAAAAAAAATAAAAAAGCAAAGTTTGGCAAATTGGTTGAAACAAATTCACTGAGGTCAACTTCACCATATCTCTCAAAGGATGATTTTTTTGTATCTAGCACAGCTTTAGAAATGCAGCTTCTCACATTGAACATGTTCTTACCCAAACTCAAGTACCAAGAAGACAGAGAGAAACTGGTAAAATAGGCATTCTGGCTGCAGAAATTCAAATGTTGAGTTGGTACCATCTCAGTTGAAACTTCCTGATCTGACCAGAAGATGTAAAATGGACTCTGAGGATAACTACACAAGGGGGATGGAAAGGAACAGTAGCAAAATATAAACCTCAAATATTGAAAACAAACAGACTAGAAGTACTAAACCCCACAATTATCTCCTCAGATGTTCCAAATATAATTTCCAGTAACAGATCTTACCACTACACATGTATCAGTTTGTCATTATCATGCCATTTTTATTTATCAGGTAGGAAGCCTAAGAAAATACTTCAAGTTTTTTGTCTTTCTCTTAATTTAAAACAAGATTGTATCAGAGAGAGGAACTGTAGTTCAAATAAAGTTTTCTTTTTGTAAATGAAAATGCTCCAGCTCCTTTAGCTGACTTTGCAGAAAATAAAAAACTATACACACATGGACACTCTCTAACAATCCGCTGGGAGTCATATACTGTAAGTGGTTTAGGAAAATCTTTCTCTCCAAGAGAGAAAACAGATTTTGGAAATCAGGCAAACTTGTACTCAAGATAATGAACTACACTGTTTCCAAATTCTGAAACAAAGTATTTTATTTCTTTCCTGAAAAATCAGTTTTGTTCTTTATGGAGTATCTGTTGTGTTAAAGGATGCTGTTTGTGTAATACATCTTTTTACTGAAGAAGATTACTTTGGGTACAAAATATCCCCTACTAACATTGTTCTCAACATTGGTAATACAGACAGTAGAGCTAATTTTCAGTCATCCAGGAAGAACAGTAGGCTTGCTAAACTTTTATCATCATCCCTTCTGAAACAGTAAAAATCACTGTTAGAATTGATAGTTTATTAGATCAAAGCTACCATCAACAATGTCAGTTCTACCTGGTCATGTTAACAGGAAAATGTTTTACGAGTTCTACCACCGGGCATCCATTTAACTTCCAGCACCAGCTATGCTATAAATCGTGCAGATAATTTATTTGGTGACCTGCGTGTGTGGGAAGCATTATCTGGCAAAACTTCTCAGAGTCTGACAAAATGCTTTGATTTCCACTGTTCAGATGATAGAATAAAGAGATTTAAGCAATCACAAACAACAGCTTTTATCTCCAAATACGCTAAAAGTGTAAAGTTACATGAGAGCAACCTACTGCTTTAAAACCAGATTTGATGAAATGCAAGTGAATGGATAAATACTATCTTTTAAATTTGTACACATTTTGTCCATTAGGCTGAAGTATTATTAAAGTTCACATTTACCTTAAACATAATTTTTAGCAATTTCCCTACAGAAGCTCATAAAGCCTCCATGGTATCCATGGTAACTTCTTTGCTTACATATAGCTTAAAACAGACATTCATTCCAATTAGGTGAAGAAAAAAATAAACAGCCATTCATAATTCCTCAACTTGTGATGTCTTTACTTTTAGATAGTATTCAACAGCCTTCAAAACAGTTCCCAGGTTAAGTCTGCCACATGCATTTGATGACAGATCGGTCCGTCACCAAATTCTCTCTTCCCTGCATCAAGGCAGAACTGATTTAATTACTCCCAATAATATGCACAATACACAAGTGCAGGAATCTAATAAATTCTTACATAATGCCAACAATGCAGATTCAATATCTTGCTGTGTTTCTTTTCAGTGTAAATATACTGCTACTACTCTGCAAGGCTTCCTAGAGTTTAATTTATTCTTTCTCTATACTATAAAAAAAGATGTGATTTATAACAGTCTGACACATGCTGCAATGTCTTCCAAAAAAGACTCACCTAGGACAGGAAACATGCTCAATAAATATTATATCTAACATTCCACTGTATTTCATATCAAAACACAAAGGGATGTTGTTTAAAAATCTGCCACACAAAATTTTTTAAAGCATTCTGCTTCTATGGGCGAGTTTGGTACTTCTTTTAATTCCTTAAGATGCACCCACTGAGAGTTGTGGCTTTTTTAAGAAAAAGCTCAGTGAAAAAACAGCATGAGACCTGAGACACCTGATAGCTCCTGTCTCTCTGGGACACTCTGCCTGTGTTTAGTATGTCATGTCTTTGCTATTCAGCATACCTACCACTGACAGATGACACCCTGTTAATAATGTCAGAAATAACTGCTTAAAGTTCTCTGTGCAGCTGCTGGAAGAATTCAGGGACCTCACAAGACACGCAGAGTTAAGTGTTAAAGATGGTTTTCCCGTTTTGCTCTTCGAAACTTTAAACTAGAAAATCCCTTGAGAGAGAAGTCAGAGAAAGGCTACCATCCCTTCTAGGGTTAAAAGATGCTTTTGTAAGATTTTTAGGTCAGATTAACCTTTTGCTCACAATAGGGCTGGCTATTGGCTTTATTTTTTACTGTCTTTAACACAGGTGAAAAAAAAAAAAAAAATCAATATGAAGCGAGACAAAGGGCTCTGGAGGCCCTGGCTACACCAGCTTTGGTTTGGCTCATACACAATCCTACAACATGCTGAGGCTGGGAAGGATTAGCCTGCTTGTGTTGAGTAAACCGATGATACTCAATAAACAGTTTCTGTTGTAAACCCCTTAGGACGTGCAAAGCCACACTAGTTGGCATTAGACCAGATAAGCTGCCGAACCAGCTGTAATCTCATTTAGACCTGAGCTGATCCTCCTGTCCTTTCATTCCACAGGATCAAAGCAAACCACTGAGGAGGCAGCTGTATTATAGCAGCAGTGCTTGCTGGATGCAGCAAACATTTCATAAATTCCTCTCCTTGAAGCAAGCCTGCACATAATCTACCCAGAGCCAGTTCAATCAATGGATTTCTGAATTCGTTAGTCTTATTATTACAGGATAACTGTTTTCTCCACATAGTGTGGTAGTTGTTGCAAGCCAAGTTTGCAGAACAGCTCTTATTGCTGATCATTTCTTTCTGGTAATGTTCGTATGCATTTTTTGCTGTGCCACATGAAAATGATTTAAATCACTTCAAAGAAGTATTTTAAAAAAAAATGGAAATAAAACCAATTCACAAATATTCAAGTAGGAAGCCCTGAAATACAGTAAATCCTTCCAAGCATAATTACTGGCTACCTGTTCACATGCTTCCACACATCAGTAATAATGACCAGTGCTTTCTGAGCTCGACGAAAGCAAATGATACTAGCAAAAGCAGAGATTATATCACTGTTGTTGCATAAATACAGACTAAAATTACAGATGTGAAAGGAGTCATGCTAAGAAAAAGATTTCTAATTCCCCTTTACTCCTTGTGTTCTCTGGAATTAAAAAGAAGAAATATTTTCATTCTTCAATGAATAGCACAACTAAATAAAACCAGAAAACCACAAAAGCAACAGGTCTTATTAAACTAAGCAAAAATGAAATCCAAGACACTATCGAATAAGACTTCAGGGTGCAACATTCGATTTCTGTACACCACTTGGAGTTTCCATTGTGCAATTATAGCTAAAAAGAGTTACAGTGTAACCCTGAGAGCCCTAGAAGAACAGAAAGTATAGTTCAGAAAATGTGTCAACCACTCCATTTCACACCAGTGAAGCACGCAGTAACACACATTCACGGATAAAGAAGGTAAAATTAGATTTGTAATTTACACTGCAGCAGGGGAACACTATTTAAAAGTATTTTTAAGTTCTTTGATTTTCTAATTGTAATAATTGTTAAAGACCCAAGTTTTCTGGTACAGACACATCGATAAAAAAGAAAAAAATAAGATGTAAGAAGAATTATGCAGTACAGGAGTGATTTGTGGGTCAAATAACATTAGCGATCCCTGGATCACTCCTCGAAGAATGAACAGGAGTCACAGATACAAATTTGGCCAGAAAAATTAAAATAGCAGTTAAAAATAGCAGTATTTATGATTCACTGTTATTGCAACCAGTATAAAATACAATGCATGCGAACAGAAAAGAAAAAGCATTCCTCACAGAGCAGTGCTCTGAGTTTACAGAGTGCAAGAGAAAAATCTGTATCATCTTTGCATGCACATCCTAACCTACACTACACAGACCTACAGGACCCCTGTTATCTGGCCATTAGTGTTTATAATAAGATATGAAAAAAATCTGTCCCTGTAATAAAAAGCTTCAATGAAGTATAATAAAATCAGATGTTTAACACATGCAAATGATTTTTAACAGATTACAGAGATGAGATATTTAGTATGAAACTTTTTTTAAGCACTAAAGCACAGATGTGCTACAGCATGTCACAGGCAGCTGGCAACGACGAACAAAAGGTATTTGCACCTATCCTCTACAGATGTGTAAAAACCCAACCACAAATCTCTCCCTCAATCACTCTGAAACCATCTGATGTGTTAGTTAATGATTCCCCTCTCTCCACTTCATTCTTCAGACATAAAGGGGTCCTATTTAACATAATCACTTAACAGCAAAGTGATGGGTATCAGAACCCTAATTCTTCTAATATTTGCAAAATCCGGCTCTTTTTAATAATAATAACACTATGATAGCAAACTGTAAAACTGTGTAATTATACTTTAATTGTATTGTGAGGCATGCATTAATCACAAAGTTTAAGTACCAAGGATGGAATTATAATAATTCTGTAAAACAAATTTAAGCTAGCTAAGTAGGTCAGAACCACTAGCATGCAACAGGAGACCTCTGGGAATTTATCAGTTAATGGCTATTTATGTGCAAATGAGTGCCCTCCAACCCTCCCAAATCCTGTGTAGCTGAAGGGTATTTCTGTTAACCAGGCGCATGCTTAACTGCTGAGGCATAAATTAAATCATTTATTGGAATGATTTTAATTCTTCTCTCCCCCCACCCTCTCTAACTACTCCTTCCACCCTCCCTAGCAGCACAATTTACAATATTAATTTACATGGAGATAGGACTGCTGAAGAGTTTTCAGAAATTACTTGTTTCAAGGAAGGCAGGGAGAGGGAGAAGACAATGACAAGGAGAGAGAAACTTTCAGGAAGAGGCAGTAGCAGTGCTATACTCAATCTGCACATCATCCACGAGGCAGGTTATTAGAAATTCCAGAGGTTCAGTATTACAGCAGTGCAGTGTAAACCCCTTCATAATGAACTCTAATGAAATGAAATTCTATTTTATGTCCTCATAGAATTGTTTAGGATGGAAAAGACCTTTAAGATTATTGGCCCAACCATTAACCTAGCACTGCTAAGTGCACCACTGAAACATGTCCCTAAGCAATGCATCTACATGCCTTTTAAATATCTCCAAGGATGGTGACTCCATCACTTCCCTGGGCAACCTGTTCCAATGCTTGACAACCCTTTTGGTAAAGACATTTTTCCTATTATCCAATCTAAACCTCCCCTAGCCCAACTTGAGGCCATTTCCTCTTGTCTCACTTTCTAAACTAGAAGACAAGGCTCAAGGGGACTGCATCAATTGTATATTCTGTCACAATGCTCAGATTTTACATATATCAAAGGCTTTCCTTCGAGACAGAAAACAACAAAAATTTCTTGGCTGCAGGAATAAACACCTTCAATTTTGAGTTTGACTTGGAAAAAAATAATAATTTTTAATGTCTTAGGAAAACAGATACCTTTAAAAAATACTCAGAACCAAGATGTATTAAATTTTTACTATGATACAAAATGGGGAGGATTTACAGACACTATAAATTATCTCTCAACACTTCTAATCACAGCAGTAACTTAGTACAGCAACCATTCACATACGATTCGCTTTAGGCTTATATTTTCATATGCTTGGGGCTTCTTTTTTCTAAGCACATGAACATATTTTCTTGCAAGGCTAGGGTCCCCAAATAACAGTAAAAGTTTGATTATCCTAACACCAATTAACCATAGCTCCCTGTTACCCTAAACAGGGTCACATCTCCCCAGTGTCTAATAATTATACTGTAAAATCCCTTGATTGCCTGAATATAATCACTCTCTCTATGACATATGGATAATCATAGTTGTGTTATAGTTAATTATTATGTAAGAGATGATCACAGTACTTTACTTTCTGATGTCATCTTTCCACCTAATACAAAAATCCACGTAAATGTAACACACTGAACAAGTACACACAGAGCATTTCCTCCCCAGGACAAGCTGGTTTAGAACACCCTTGAATACACGGGGGTGGTATGCATCAGAGACATTCCCCAGGATCAAATCTTTGGCAGCTTTAAAATATTTTTAGCAGATACCTGGAACACTTACTGAAGTATTTTCGAATGCACATCACCAATAGCTAATCAATATATTCCTGGCCAGGAAAACAAAGAATGTCAATGAACATATTTGCTTGTATTCTCATGCTTGACTTTATGTAAGGAAAACAAGACTGCAATAAGCAGTAAAAGAAAACCTCACTGTCCTGGCAAGCACATACGTACTTGCCTGTTCCTCCCTTCTCTTGCCCCTCAATAAAAGATGGCACACATCCCTGGCTGTAGCAAATGCTCCTGCGGAGTGTATAATGGCTGCCATGGCTGCCTGTGTAGTCCCTGCATTACCATATAGAGAACCCGAAGGTTTCTGTTTCTTAACATGGATTTGCAAGCATACACATTAAACCAGAAACTTCATACCACTTTCTGATAACAGCCAGAAATGAATAAATGAACAGAACTATCTGTCAAAAAGAAAAAAAAAAGTTCACTCCTGTATTTTCAGAAAGAATTAGCACAGCTGTTATTATCAGAGCCTGCAACAAGCCCATGGTTACCCCTCCATTCCCTACATGAGGGGATGCTGCCTTGATTATGCCTGTACCTTCCGGCCATTAGCAGGGTCTCAGCATTGCCCTAGGGCTTTAATTAACCCTGATTAGAGATAAACAGGGATTTCTAGTTGTGAGAAAAAGAGAATAGACAATATCTTAAGCTTTTTAGGGAACTAAGTAAACCACAAACTGCATTTACCTTTCCCTACTTGCTCCTCCCCATAACATCAGGAAGGGACCCCCACAAGATCACAAGATGATGCGCAGTGTATACATTTCAGAATATGCTCTAGTCTTTCCATTTTTTAATTTTTTTTTAGGAAGGATAGGTGGCCTGCTATTTTAGGGTCATTTCACATGAGGCACATTTTCACTGTCCCTGGTTTAGTACCACTCGAAAGAAAGTCAAAGCATTTAGACATTGGCAATTAGTGACACTTGGACTTGCTCCAAGCCAACCCACAGCTATGTGCCCTGTATCAAATAACTAGCTTCCTTTAGAAAAGGTCTTAAGCATTTTCAAAGTAGTTTTCTAGAAAGATTTCAAGACTCAAATACAAAACCACTGAAAACCCTGAACCCTCTTCAGCAGAGCCACTGTGCTGCACACACAATATCAGCCACCCTCATGCTTCCACCCCAGAAATTCCAAGGACTAGTAGGATACAGAAGCATGAAACAAGTTCAACTTCTTTCCTCAAACAGAAAGGCGGAAATAAAAAAGTAGCTATTTCAGTACTTCACAATTTTTCTTGCTGATGTTATTTTTTTGGTTTGTTTTGTTTTTCAAAATATCAAAGTTATTCAAATTCTGGTTCTGCTTTCAGAACACTGATAATACTAAGGTAGTACAAGAAGCCTCACACTATCTCCTTTATGAAATTTTTTTCTCTCATTCCCATAGATTCACACCATTTTACAGAAAAACTGTTTGTACTTGTAAGGCTGCTGTTTTCTCTTCCTTTTTCGTTACAACACCCAGAACAAGCAAACTGGAAGTTGCTTTATATCCCAGAAGAAATTTCATCATGAGCAAAAGCATCGCAGGGGAAAAGAATCAAATAATCTGAAAACAGTTAACTGAAAACACAGAATGTATTTAGATTCATCCCTTCATTTAGTCACTGGTTTCATGAGCACACCAAATTGCTTTTTCTGATGAAGTAGCCCTGTAAGTTGCAGTAAAAGAAGCTGGCACTGGTAAGTTACAGCTGTCATTAACAGAATCTAAAAAACAAATTAGGAAAAAAGTAAGCAATTGGCTCTTCATCCTCATGGTAGCTATTATCCATATTCCAAAGCACCAGTGATGGATTTGGGGGGAACAAACCCCAAAAGCTTGTGCTACTGAACCACTGAAATGAGTCTTTCAGAACTATACAAACTACTACTGCTGTTACATTCAGCACCTGGTAGGCGCTTTCCTTGCTTTTCATTTTCCTCCATTAAGACAAGTATATTCACGTGTTCAGTTAGCATTAAGGATTCTCCTTGGAGTTTGGTCAGATTTCTTCCTCCTCTTTAAAGGTCAACTTTCTTTAAAACACACAGACACAAATTAATTCTACTCTCCAGAGATGACCTCCTTTCACAGGGGCTAGGAACAGAGAGAACTGTACAAAGGGAAATATTTTGTGCAAAGCAGACACATACGTATATAGATGACTTGTTTAACCATTCTTGAAGATGACAATGGTTTACTCTTGTCCCAGAATATGCACTTAACTCTATTATCCATCTTAGCGATTCTCTGCTAAGAGAATAGACAAGAAACACGTGGTAATAGATGGGTAGAGGCACAAAGTGCACTTTGGTATGCCAGTGAGCCTGGGAACATTGTCCCAAGCCAGCTATCCGCCTGCTATCCACATCCTCCTGCACTGGCTGTCAGTAGGAGGCAGCATTGACTCTGACAGCAGCGTCCCTGCACTGCAAAGTAGTTGGGAGCTAGCTTCATTCTTCTGTCATTATATAAGCAAGATGACACTGTTCTCTAATCCAGCCAAAGCTGATAAGTACCATCAACCTGTCACTTCCTACATTTCAAATTCTAACATTGCAGCATCAAAGAGTTTTTACATTTCGATTTCTTTTGCTGGCAGCGGTCGGTAGCCTCTCATTCTCCCACGGTGTTCTAATGCAGCATTTGCACACCGGGGTTACTCCCAGCCTGAATAGCAGGTCATCCCCTACTCACTGAGCTCATCTGCGGCCCATGTGCTAGGCAATTTAGATCCAATCAGCCCTTATTTAGCTCAAGAGTAATGAGCAGCATAGTGACACAGACTTAAGCCTGACCCTCAGGACACTGCTCATCAAGCAGTAAAACTGTGACAAAATCATTCATCTTCCACCCGCTGGCAAGAAATAATACTCGCACTCACTGTATTACTTTTTCAAGATATAGGAAAAAAAAAAAAGGTCCTGAATTTTCATGATGTGAGACATTAATTTGCAGAAAGCTGAATTCCCTTAAACCCCCCTGTTGCTATGAGCTCACCAGGGGGAAACAGGCCTTAGGAGACTGAAATGGAATAAAGAAAATTGCTTCAGCTTTCTGTTCATTTTAAATAAGCCTTAAATCTGACAAGAGATATCCTAAAGAGAGAAGAAATATATATCTTGTAAGGTAACGAAGAAACAATCAAAATTAAGAGATTAGAAGGCTACTTGCGCATCATGTTTTTATTGGCAAAAATATTTAATATCCACAACAAAAAAAAAATAAATATATTCCATAGGAAAAGCCATTCTCACACCTCGTATGAAGAATACAAGAAGGAAAACTAAGAGGAAAGTTAATATGGGGAAAATAGTTTCAAATGTGTGACACTTCCATTGGAAAACAAATCTGCAGTTTATGTACTTCAGGGGGCATATATTTCCCTAAACAACTGCAGGGTCCTAAGCAGCAGGTCCTCAGTACACCTGGGTATGATTTTACTCTCTTTTTTAGTGGATTTACTCTTCCACAACAGCAAGTCTTGTACTGCTGTCAGGCAGGCCACAGAAAGCTTATGTGGATTAACTTTTGGTAAATAAAACAGATACAATGGATGAAACACAGAAAAGCGTTCTGATCTGTAGCACAGGGGACAGAGCTGCGTATCTTCACGATTGATGTATGAATATTAGACTTGAGTTTCTTCAGCTTTGGTCATCTACCAAGACTGGCTTTGTTTGGGCTTAACAGTAAGAAGGTCCTCTGGCAGCTTTTGTTGTTTCAGTTTGGTCTTCAAGTGATTCTAGAATAGAAGAGAATTTTTCAACTGGAAGGGATCTACAATGACCATTGATCCCAACTGCCTGACCAATTCAGGGCTGACCAAGTTAAAGCATGCTGTCAAGGGCATTGTCCAAATGCCTCTTAAACACTGACAGGTTTGGGGCATCAACCACCTCTCCTGTTCCACTGTCTGACCACCTCCTTGGTAAAAAAATGCTTCCTAATACCCAGTCTAATTCTCCCCAGAGGCAGCTTTGACCCATCCCCACACATCCTGTCACTGGATACCAGGGAGAAGAGCTCATCACCTCCTTCTCCAATTCCCCACCTCAGGAAGCTGTAGAGCAATGACGCTACCCCTCAGCCTCTTTTTCTCCAAGCCCAAAGCCCTCCGGTGCTCCTCATATAGCATTCCTTCCAGACCTGTCACCAGATCTGTTGCCTTCCTCCTAAGGCTGATGCTCATCTGAAACACCAGTATGAAAATTATTTTAATCAATTAGTCACATGACTTTCACATGGCCGCCTACCAATTCAAGGAAACAGTGAAAAGTAGAAATGAATATTCTTGCAAACCTGAACCAATGCTAGACATACACAGGAGCTTTCTATAGGTAAAGTATTAGGTACACAGCTCCAGTGCACACTACTCATTCCTTTGTACAGCAATACTCTCAGAGCAGAGAATACACAATCAAAACACATGCTGGTTTTAGCTATTCAGCGCTTTGAAGATCAGAATACAAGGGACAAAGTCTAAAAACTTTAACTTAGATCCCCCAAAAATTCCTGGGAAAAAAAAAAATCTTAAATCCCACACAAAGTACCAGGAAAAGAAATTCATTTTAAGTACCAGAGCCACACCTTAAGACAACTACTGTAGCTAAGTACACATCCAGTATTTTCAAAGAAGATGGTAACAAATCACTTTTAAGGATTTAGACACAGCAAAACTCTCAAAACGCTGCTATATTTTAAGGCAGTGCCTGCTTCTCATGCTCTAATGCATATAAAGACTACATTTTCTTTGCACTCATTCAAACATAAGTTTTATTAATGGAATAACTGAACTTCAAAAAAAACCCAAATAAACCCACCCTAAAAATACTTTAAACCATAAGTTTAAAAAACAACCTAAAAATACTTAAAACCACAGGTCAAGTCAGCACAGCAAGGTACACTTGTTCCCCAAGCATGAGGTCCATGTTGCAAAGTGAAAAAGGAAGGACTCATTCCCTTTTCCCACACAGGTAAACAAAGTTCATAGCAACTTTCAACGACTTTCTAATGGCAATTCATTAAGCCTGGGACATCTAGAGCCAAGCTAAGATCTCCTCTCTGTCAGTTCAGTGGTTTAGTCCTAGAGCTGCCCGCTGTGCTTATCAGGACATCATACCCCATTAGCTCTAAATGGGATGGGATGGGTAAGACAAGACACATGCTCTTCCAAACTCTTCCAGATACATTTATCAGAAGTTCAACATCAGAAAATATATTTTACAAAGACTAACACTAAAACTCCAGGGTGGA
>JANRGW010034888.1:0-11222 GCA_024733675.1 Psilopsiagon aymara
AGGAGGGGAAGCCGGGAGGAAGCAGAGACAGGACACCTGACCCAAACTGACCAAAGAGGTATTCCATACCATAGCATATCATGCCCACTATATAAACTGGAGGCAGTTACCCAGAAGGGTTTGATCACTGCTGTGAACAGGCTGGGCATCATTCGGCTGGTGGTGAGCAGTTGTATTCTCTTCTCTTGTTATTTCCCTTGTCATTATTACTACTGGTGGTAGCAGCAGTGGTTTTTGTTATACCTCATTTACTGGACTGTTCTTATCTCAACCCATGGGAGTTACATTCTTTCAATTCTCCTCCCCATCCCTCTGGGAGTGGGGAGAGGAAAGGAGGGGAGTAAGTGAGCGGCTGTGTGGTTCTGAGTTACCAGCTGGGCTTAAACCATGACAGGACAATACCATTCACCTAATTTTAACCTACTTAAAGAGTTAAAATTGTTTTTCCTAATAGATAAGCTGGAAAGCTGATCACATTTTATAAAAATTAATTGAGTCCACAAACCTGATGGCCCCCCTTTAGCTCCTTTTGCTGTTCCTTGATTAAGGATTTATTAAACTGCTTATGATTAAATTGTTGCAATTTAGAACGTTTACAACAACTGTGCAGAGTAATTGACTGTTAATTAAAACATGTCCTTCACATGAATTGGGTGAATGCAATGGCAGGCCAAATTTTATCTAGAGAAAAGTTAGAATAGTCAGACTTATGTGATACAGGAAAATAGGAATGTGGAGAACGGAACAGGATGACCAGATCTAGTCTCTGACAGTGAAAGGCACTCCATCATGATGTCTAGTTTACCAAGGTCTACAGAACACTTGAGACACATGCTGTATCTCAGACACAAGCTGTATTTGCTTGTGTTCAAAATAAAATCTTCCATGGGAATGAAAAAAAAAACAGTTAAGAAAGGGAGGAGGGAGGGAAAGAAGACCCCTAATCAGTATCCTTGGAGATACCAAAAATCCATTTAGATGTGTTCTGTGCAATATCTACTTGTGACTCTGCTTGAGCGGGTGGGTTGGACAAGATGACCTCCAGAGATTCTTTCCAACCTCAACTACAGTGTGATTCTGAGATACCAATAAAACTAGGAGACAAGAGCTGAAGTTACTGTAGTAGGCCTATTTTTTTCTTATACTGATTCTTGGCACACATAAAATCTTAACTATAGTATTAAAATTCTTTGCACTTAATTTAAAAACACAACAGCTGCAAAATTCAATACAGAAAGGCAATGGAAAATAAAACAAATTGATATATGCTATGCATATACACACATGGGTTGCTTGAAATGTCTGATATCAATATCTCTATAACTGGATCTACCAAGAAATCTATTAATGTGGCTGTGGCCAGTATGAACTTTTATAAAGCTACAACATTAGAATCCAAAAAAAGGAGTTGAGGATAAAATACAATGGCAGTCATCAGCATATTCTTCATGTGAGTCACAACCATGAAACTTTAAACCATACGATTTGCACAACTAAGCCCTGGTGATTTATAGTCCTTACATTCAGCCAAATTGAGAAATTAAATAAAGAAGAGGAAAAAAAATCCTCTGATATGTCTGTACTTGTATCAGACTTAGCGAATATTTCCCTTTAACATAAACAGAAGTCTTCATTCCATCATCCTCAATATTTGAAAACATCTTGAGCCAGTTCAAAGACTGGATAAAAACGGAATAGGATCGAAAATGTACCAATTAAAATAATAAATACAGAAAAGATAATATACTAAAGTTGCTTTATATTAAAAGCCTTCACACATACACACCCACCCACTCATTATCCTCCCAGAGAAAGAACGTTAATGAAATACAGTCAAATTGAAAGTGTAGGTAAATCTGTATATGGTGGATCAGCATAGTGGAAACAATTCTTTTCCTACCAGACCTAAAATCTCATTTTGACGGCAAGAAAAGTTTCATATGGCTTAAATACTGAAAAGTTTAGAAGCCAAAGCATTGTTTTATTTCTCAGAATGAATACTAGAAATAACAAATTCTAAAATATCTAACTTGCTTACGTTCTTTTAATTTTCTGAACCAGGGCTGCCTTATGCAGCCATGGGAGTTCAGAATCTTATCTTTTGGTACTCTGGTGCTTTAAATATGCATTGACTTCTTATTTCCAATACTGCTAATATACAATAATAAGCAACAGGCATTAAAACTTTAAAACTCATGGAAAAAACAACAAAAAAACCAAAACAAAACAAAATCAACTTATGCATTCTTAATTGATACATTTCCAAACTTAGCATTAGACAGTTAATCAGTTCTGCTTAACATCCTTCCAAAATTAACATACTCAAATGAGAGACTTTAACTGTTCTCATATTAAGTATTAAGAAACATATTACCAATAAATCTCTGTGTATCTTTTCAGTCAAAACTATACAAAAATCAAACTGCTTTTCTGTCGTAATCTTTATGTTCTTTTTCATTTTTTAATAATAAAGTAACCTTTTTCTTTACCATAAGAACACCCTTTGATGCCAAGGATGAACACACCTCAATACTCAATCACACATCTACTGTAAGAATTTCTCATGCCACCTTCTTATTAAAGGAAGAATTTCTCCTTATTTTCCTTTGCATCTTCCCTACTGAAATTCCATCTATAAATTACAGTGACTCTTAAAGGCTCCAAATATTCGTTGTGTTATAATTTAAAAGCCTGACAGGAACCAAAGATACCAGAAGTCAAATGCAATTTCAGGTCAACCTCCTCCTTTTCTGAATATTGATAGGTTTTGATCTGTTTCCTACGTGCAGTCATTATACCAATATTCCATCTGACATATCTGTTAAAGATGTCATTTTGGGAGTATAAGAATTCTGACAAAAGGGAAAGGCAAGTTACAACTCTGAAATCAAACTGTTTTAAACATTTTCCATAATCCTTTCAATACAATTTATCACATCGCAGCACTATTTATTTTAAACTCCAAACTGCCAAACAGATTTAAAGATCAATTCATCTATTCTTTGGGATAAGTAACTTCAAGCAGATAAAATGATGATCTTAAATTTTACTTAAAGGAGCTTAAATAAAATTTCCTTAAAATAACAAAAGCTAAAGTGTTCTTATGAAACAAGTGATATCCCCAATTTTGTATTTTTACCCGACTATCCTTGGCAGTTGCTGCATTTTATATCTTGAATTTCTAAAACCTGGTACCCAACTGTGGATTGTGACCAATTACTGTTAATCTGTGTGTGTCTTTCTGTATGTCCAAATTCCACTTAGTTGTCTGAGTACCACAGACAGAGTAAACTCACGCTGCACTTTCAAGAGGAAAGACAGTAAGCTCTGAATCACCAGATAGGAGTGTGTTGAGGAAGCCAGGCTTTTAGAGTATAAGTGTTTGTTTTCTGCAGACCTCAGAGTACTCGTAGTTCATCCCTAGTCAAGACTGACTGACTAAAAAATTGAAAATATCTTTACTACTGTACATTGGACTGTCAAAAAAAGCTGACTGTCTGAAGGAGTACGTCTTCCACAACATTTTAATTGCAATTGGAGATGTACACTCAGAAGCAAAGTCTGAGTTCAAAGATGAGGCTGCAGTCTGCAAGCAGATCAACAATTAGAAACTGAGGCTAGATTTAAAAACCTGAGTTCCAGAAATGGACTTTTTGAACTGTTTGTATAATCTCCAAAGCAACAGAGCTCTATCAGATTGGAAGAATCAGAAACTGCATCAGATCAGCCAACAGCAGACCTTTATCCAGCTGTCTGGGAGTAAAATACTTACTCAATGGGTCAAGAAACACCTTATACCTCAGCACCTATTTCAGATGGAAAATTGCTGGGTTTATATATATGCTTTAATTAAACATCTGAAGGAGAAGCTCAGTGTTTTATAAAGAATAAAGGTAATAGCTACATAAATGTTAAATATTAAACTTGTTGAAAGAGAAATTACACTTTTATTTTTTGAGGAATGTTCCAATGCTGCACTTATATGTCATATTACAGAGCTTGGTTTAAAATATAAGTATCCATAAAAAGGTGATACGATAATATCTTGTGCTAATGGTGCCATTATCAAGCTATAAAATGATTCCATTATTTTGCCCAACTGTGTGGCTTCATGCCCAAGGCCATTGCTCCAGTTGGGAAAAACAACCCACAGTAATATGGCATATTACGAAATTTCCCTAAATATATAAGAGGTTTCATAAATGGAGCGCATTTAGGGAAGCCACACTATTATGTAATAAAACAGTCTCCTGATTTATATTTGAGAGTAGGAAATCATGTCAAACATCCCTTCCTGAGATTCCAAAATAATGAAATAAATCTTTTGAAGGCTAAGATGGAAAAAAAAAAAAAAAGTCGATATGGTCCTCACCACCAAATATCACTCGTATCTGCTATAAAAATAATTTACTACACATTCTGCAATTAAGCCAGCTCTCAGAATTTAGGGTGATAAACCACAAACAGGTCAAAAGGTAAAAATTCCTTAATGCTCACAAGACAGATTTTAATGCATAAACCCCCAACAATTATGAATGGAGTTAAATGCAACATCTGCAACATTTCTCCTATGTCTTGTATCTATGTCTATGCTCAAGCCATAACACACCCCTTTCTTTGAGCATTCCTGAGTCACTGGGTCCCAGTGTTGCCTCTCAAGTTCAAGAAAAGATTAGCTCAAAGACCTGCAATGGCATCTTAACACATTCATTTACATCTGGTCAGTTACTAGTTTTGTATTTCAGGCATGATCATTAGCAGAAGCGTATTCCTCCCCACACCCACAAATTGAAATCGCAAAAGGAAGAATAATTCCCCTCTCATAAGAAGTACAACTAAATTATGACATCAGTTGCAGAAAAACTCAATAGTAAATTACCAAATCCAATTTCTCAGGACCTTGTAATTTAGTTTCAATCTATTTAATTCAATTTTAGCTGTGATATATAAATGTTGATTAGCAGACTATTGCATGAGAATATAAAGTACTTCAGTTTCTTTAAGTTACTACTGTTTAAGCCACAGTACTTTATTGTTCTTTCAAAGACAGAACTGAATGGGAGGAACCATAAAACCGAATATGAATAAAATCAAATCTGGAATCCATGCCAGTTAACTCTACATCATAATTTTTTAGCATGCAGAAAGAATATCTTCCTTTGCAAACAAACTGAGCTACAAACACACTGCAGATTTTATACAACAGCCCACACTGACATGGGCTTCCTTGTGGAAGACACAGCTACAACCACTGGCATTCAAAAATGTGGTATACCAGTGTTTGAAATTTAGGTTGCTTTTCTTTCTTTATCATGTGGCCAAAAAGCATAACTTAATTAAAAAGAAAAATTTAATGTATCTTACATTAAATTTCAATAAGAATTTTTTCTGTAACAATTTTAGAAGAATAAAAGAAACTTTCAAGTTATTAGAAAACAGAAGAACTATCTGAAATAGAATAGACCAGTGGTCCAAAGTGGCAACCTAGTTTTCGTAGCCTATCTTGTGGGAAGGTTAACCTGTTATAGCTTTTTTCAAAATAATTCTTCATACAATAATACACAACTAAAAAGTACTCTCGTCTCTAAATTTATCTTTTAGGAAAATCAGCAGATATTCAGATTCATCGTATTTCGACAGGTTTTCAGATGCCAAACATAGGCTGAAAATGGTTAAAGAATAAGTTAATTCAAAGAATAATGATATACTGTAGTTAGAAAAGAATGAGATGAAGTGGGAAAAGCTATTCATCTGTAGCCAAGCATCTTAGCTGAATAAAATTAACAGCAAAAATTCCCTTGTTTGTGTTACAGTAATGTCCTTTTGTACTATATAAAATATCTGGCTATTGCAATGATGTTTGCTGTCTTTATAGTCTGGAGCATAGATCTCAACTTGAAAACCAAAGACAATGGAAACCAAAGACTCAAAACCATTATCATATTAGGAAATCAGTAAGCCCTTCTGGATCACATTTCTTTGCTGAATCTCATTTCAAACTTTGATTAGGAAGGGCTGCAATATAAGTCCATACCCTCACTATTTCATGAAAAAAAAGTTAATGCAAACAAACGAAACATGGTTTGAGCCTTGAACAGTTCTATTCAACAGTTTCTGAAAAAATGTGTCGCAATCCTTATCCTGAAAAGGTCATCAGGTATAATGGCCCATTATACTTCTGCTGTGGACTTCAGAATAGTGACCCAATGACCTCTCATTGACACAATTCTTTATAAATCTACAAGTGTTAAAATGCACAGTGGAGCTTCTGCCATGAGTTTTCATGCTTAATCTGCTTGAAAGTATCAACTCAGCACAACACAAGGTGCATCTTGGATGCACTGCCACAGTAACGTCACCGAATACTAACAGCATATACATAGGTTTAGCATCATGGTACATAACTATTTTGCTAATTTGTACTGATGACAATTATTGGTGCACAAGATGCAACTTCTGCTTCATTCAGAATAGATGTTTTTATCTGTTACTGACTTTTGTTGATAACCAGTTATTTTGTCAAATAGGTGTGAAGGAAATTGGTAAGAACAACTTAGCTGTGCCTATTCAGAAACAGAAAATAAGGATTTTTTTTAAAAAAGATCTTCCAGAGGGTTGCCACTGAAATCACCCCCTTGGGAACTCTGCAATCAAGTGGGCTCTCTCTGCCTCGCTGCTTGCCAGAGAGCCTTCTGGTTGCACAGAGACAATGAAAGAGCCTCTTGTTCCTCCATGGTCTATGATAACAGACTTCCATTAAGACAATATGAATATGCCTGAACTTCGAGATTGTGAGGGAGTTACAGTAACCTCACAGAGTTCTGAGATCTTTTGGTTTTGAGATCTTCTAATCCTACCAACTGAAAGTACACTGAAGGGACATTTAAAGAACAATACAGATATGTGCCATATTGTCAGCTTTTTCATTCCCGGAAATACTGCACTTACTGGTCTTTATTTTAAGGCAGGTGAACACCAATAAAAGCTAAGCTTGAAAAGCTGTACCTACCTCATTTTTTACAAATAAAAGTACATTAAAAAACAGGATAAACCCATTGGTAATTGTCATTTGTAATTTACATACCTGTATTTATGCTAAAGCTATAAAAGGCAGTAATACGGAATATATATTTTTTTTCAATAAAAATATTAATTTAAATAGTAAATTTGGCAATTTAGTTAGAATTTTATTTTCCAATATTCATTAAAAATTAAAAACTGCCATGATTACACTCAAGATACATGATGCGAAGCTCTGCCTCTGGGATACAAAATAACCACAAAAGGTACATCCACAAACATATATTGTACAATTTAACATATTTTTTTTTAAGTTTCTACACAAAGTATATGAAACATTTGATGCTCAGGGATATAATTCCTTTTGTTGTTTGGCTCACTGTTTTACAAAATATTTTGCCCTCAAGCAATGGTACATTTGTCTGCAATATATTTATAGCACCTTGAAAATAGCCACTTTACCTGTTGAAATATTAAAGAAAAAAAAAGTGAAGTGAAAAAAAGTGCTTTCTTTTATTGGAAAAGCAGCAGAGGTGCAAGGGATAGTTAAAGAGGCTGTAGTGGGCTGATTAATTTCCCCCCCTTCTTTCCACTTCCTTGTTATTAGATAATACAATAAGATAGCTGGATGTTTCAGCGGCAATATGGCACTACATAATCTGTGCAGCTCCTGTTAACATATTTTTCCTGTATTTAAATTGTAACCTGTTCAGATCTTTCATACATACATATATATATACATATATATTTATCAGTTTCACTGAGAAGTTGCAGTTGGAAGGGACCTTTGGAATTGCCTAATCCCCCTGCGCTACCCTTTGTTGAACTTCATGAGGTTCCTGTCAGCCCATGTCTCCAGCCTCTCCAGGGTCTTACTGGATGGCAGCACAACCCCCTTGACATATCACAGCTACTCCTCCAAGTTTCCTGTCAGCCCAAATTTGCTGAGGATATGCTCTGCCCCATCATCCACATGAATACAAGAAAATCCAAAACATTATTCTACAAATGATTTCACTAACAAAGTGTGCCATAATGATGAGCCTAAATGGACAGATTTTAATTCAAACCCAGGAAAAATAGGATTGTAACAATATACAGTCCTGACATTGAAAGAATTCTGACTTGTATATGGAAATGAATATGGAAATGTATGGAACAGAATTATGTCAAGAAATACACATAAACATTCCTTAAAGATATATGCATACTATATACATCTATAAATCAGAAGTAAATTGCATCAGGAAAATGTACCCACTAGGCCATTTTCAGCTTTAGAAATCTGTATCTCCATTCAGTTTCTCTCTTCTCAATTTAGTACCTTCTTATGCCTATCACCATTTCCTTGACATACTTTATTTCTAGTACAACAGAACAGGCGAGTAGAAGGTATTAAATAAAACTGAGTTAATACTGTTGAGCAAATTTATTTGCATATTGATACAGTACTTGTGAAAAATTAGTTTCAGGCTTATAGTTCAAATCTGTTTTCTAACTAAATGAAATCTGTTTCTGGTGAAAGAAGGATTAGCAAATTCCTACTGCAGAAAACTGATGCTTTGAAGCAAATTATTACGGTTATGTGATGAGGAAAACCAGTTTTAAACCTGAAACTAAGTTTTAATGTCATATGAACATGGCAGTCATGTGTCATACAAGGTCAGGGGAAAAGTGACTTGGCAAAATGCCTCAGAATGTCCTACGAGCTTCACAATCCACACTGTTAACTTCTCCTAAGTGAACAAATGCTTCCTATTGCTTTTCCTGCTAGAATAAAAGGACCAGTAATTCCTTATACCATTTTTTCTATTAACTACACTCACTCCTTTATAAAAGATAATACATCTTTTTTAGCAGATCTCAAAGCAAAAATAAGGAGTTCATATATAAACCAATTTGTGAGCAATCAACATGCAATGTTCAGGCTATTCATCACAGCCTCCTAACACAGTAGGAATTTATTTTCATTGAGACATGAATACCAGGTTAATGATAGGGGTTTGAAAAGAAGGTACCAAAGAGACACGAAAAAATTACCCTAAACTTACAAAAGAAGAGCTCTGACTAATTCTAAAGCTGAATCTCCTACAAAAACTAAGCTTAATCCATACAGTAATGTTTTTTAAAGTTGATTTAGGCTTGCATTACACATTTCTTAAATGAAAGAATTTCTACACAAAGTTAAAAAAGATGATTAACACAGCTCTTCAAAAGTTAAGGGTCAGAAATGCAAAAGCCAAAGATCCACTGACAGTTTAACAGAAGCCAAACCAGAAGACGCTGCACAAAGCTACAGTCAATGTCGTACCAGCAACCACCATAAAGAGTGACACTGATGATGTGACAGCCACCACCTAGGACAGCAGCTGGTGAAAGGCCTTTTGATTCCTGACATAGAAGATATCTAAGAACAAGGAAATTAATTTCCTTTTGTTGGCTATTTACACAGACCACAACAATGAGGTTTTAATTCAGGACTGACACTACATTACATTCTTCGTCATAGAATAATATTAATAACCCCATTCCTTGTGTGAAAAAGGAACTTTTAAAAGAAAATGCATAGAAAGAAGGTGAGACTATTAATAGACTAAGAACAGCAAAAGGCTTATTTGTCAGCAGGAAAACAATAAACAGATGTTATGTGATAAAATATGTGCAGATCACAGGCAAAGAAACAGGAAAAGCCCCTAACCTCCCAGCATGCACACAAACACGGCTTGATTTCTTTAGAAAAGTTTAGCATATGATAACTATCAGATTAGGAAAAGCAGATATGTAACTACAAGCAGTACAAGCAGTATAATGATGCTTAAACCAGAACAATTACCAATACTGTGTTTGTAGAGGCAAGCGATAATTCAAAGGAAAACAAAATTAAAAGGATTTTTTTTTTTTACAGTAAACTTTTATCAACTTCTCCCCAGAAGATTAAAAGAATCCTTCATGTTGGAAGACAAAATGACTGGTGAAGAAAGAAAATTCTTTTGTTCTTTCTGCTTCTGAACAACAGAATGCTTTTCTGAGGAAAATAATGTGTCCAGAAATATGGGACCGTATTATCACAGGAATCTGGAATTAGAATCAAATTCTAATTGTTTAAACTTTAGTTTGAAAAATTCCTTGACTATGAGGTGCTAATAGATCATTCTGGCTACTCTGTGACATGGAACTCAATGACACAAATTAAACATGCAGTATCTGGAACAAACATCAAAGCATAGCCCTAATAATGAAGACTTTAAATTCTAAATTGCATCTTTTAATGGAACACCCTCAATTATTTAGAAAAAAATATTATCTACATTCTTGACCTCAAGAATGCTGGTCCAGTTGAAGGCTCTTCAGAAGGTATTTTACAACATGCTATTCTTATAAGCTATCTTAGGAGACAGAAAGATGAAACAGAACAACACATAACACTACCAGGCAGTAAAACTGCCAACATACATGAAAACCAAAGTAGACAAGGACAGAAGGAGAATGTTTTGTTTGAAAATCATATTTGGTAGAAACACCACACTCCTTAGCTTATGAAATACGTACTTCAAGGTGCAGTTTTATTAACCTCAAAAACTTCATTCCACAATTATACAGTTCATGAGTTAAAATGAAATTGATTTCTAACACATCTCAATAAAAAAAAATGACAATCAATCAAACCACACTACTTCCTATCAATCCTTGTAAGACTTCTTTTTGATATTTTCTGTGTCTTCCCTCCCATTAGTTTCTTCAGTACAAAAAAAAAAACCTCAGTATGTGATCTGAAGGAGATTCCATTCCAATTCTCCTCTTGAAAACTCTTAGCTCCAACCTTAGTATGCGTTTTTGTTTCTCTTTAAAGTTCCAGCATGCAGTTCTTAATCTCCTTCAATATGAAAAGAGCATAATAATAGCCCAGCACAGTAAATCTTTTCAAGGCACCATGTCCTCCTAACCTTGCAGACTAACAGGTTTTGAAAACAGAAAAAACTGCTACAGAGCTTTAATGACTTTTGCACCCGGGAATGCAGGAGAGCAATCCTTCTTGTATGCTACTTACTACTATTAAGGGATACAAGCACAAAAAATCCCAAACACTCTCAACAATGTCAAATCATGGCAGTCAGGTAAAGTTCTCGATGACTGGAAAAAGGGAAATATAACCCCCATTTTCAAGAAGGGGAAAATGGATGAGCCAGGGAACTACAGAGCAG
>JANRGW010034889.1:0-69235 GCA_024733675.1 Psilopsiagon aymara
AGCCTGGAGAAGAGAAGGCTGCGTGGAGACCTCAGAGCAGCCTTCCAGTATCTGAAGGGGGCCTATAAGGATGCTGAAGAGGACAATTCATTAGGGACTGCAGTGACAGGACAAGGGGTAATGGGTTCAAACTTAAACAGGGGAAGTTTAGGCTGGATATAAAGAGGAAGTTCTTTACTATGAGGGTGGTGAGGCACTGGAACGGGTTGCCCAGGGAAGCTGTGAATGCTCCATCCCTGGTGGTGTTCAAGGCCAGGTTGGACAGAGCTTTGGGTGATATGGTTTAGTGTGAGGTGTCCCTTCCTATGGCAGGGGGTTGGAACTTGATGATTTAAAGGTCCTTTCCAACCCTAACTATTCTATGATTCTATGATTGTTTAGCATATTGTGCACCTGCAATTGGTAGTCATAGTGACATAGTTACTGCATCTTGGGCTTGGGACAAAGTGAACCTCTTGAAACAATAAGGAATTCACAGACAAAACCAGATCCTGGTGTTGTTTGAAAGATCAAAGGAGAAAATTCGGGATTGGTAGTACTAAAGGATGAGTTATTTGACAGTTTGGCAAAGTGTCCATTTGATTACTTAAGTTTGCAATGAAACTAACTTTTCAGATGTCCTGAAGTGAACTGCCTTCATTATAATACTAAAAATCACGCCCACAGGTCATGGTTCAGGGGAAGACCCCTCCTCTGAGCATGCATGGTGATTAGAAGGAATAACAGAGCAAGTATTATATGTAGATAATGGATTTAGACCATTGTAACTGGGAGCGTTATATTTTGTAACTTCGGTGTATATATGTGCTATAAGAAAGCTGGCATTGCTGTGCTTGATTTGTAAAAAGATCCACCAGGCATGCAGGCCTGAATAAACACAGCATCTCTCCTGAGCGTATAGAACTGGGTTACTGCACACCGGGCACTAATCCTCTTTTCAGTCAACAAGATCATGTGTTTAATTATGCATGTCCAAATTGCTTTAGAAAGCTTAAAATAGAACTATATCAACCATTGTGATTACTGGTAAATTCACATCACACTACTCTATTTTTTTTAACTTTTTTTTTTTTTTTTTTTGGCACTTAAATGTTTGCTTCTTTAAAAAAAAAAAATAAAAGTTTTTCACACCGTGTGTCCTTAGATGTTAATGGGAAGACCAACTTTAGGAATCTATTGTAGCATTAAGGGGCTTAGAAGGAATCTGGAAGATGTTTGTCACCAGCCATAACAGCAAAGTGAGTAAGGATGGACATGTTCCAAGGTGATGTGCAATGGCAAAAGCACAAAGGCTGACTCTGATGTGGTAGGAAACAGGGCAAGAAGGTAGAGCTTCAATACAGAAGCAAGCCTGCCATAATGACCAACATGACAATTTTGGCAGCTCTATTTTTTATGAGCAGGAAAGTACAGTGAGAAGACTAGTTAAAAAACCCAAGGTAAGTGCTTTAGCAGCAATCACAGGAAAACACAGCGTAAATTCCTTTGGAGGAACAAGTGGCCATGGATGGCCTTATCATGGCAACAAAGGCAATGGAAAAGGAGGAACTGAATATTTTCTCTAGCAAGTTGAGGGGTCACTTTGCAAATAATGCTTTGTGTCAATCCAGATTCATGGTGAAAAGGGATAGGACATCTGGATAAAAGAAACACAAAGTGTCTTTCTGTCCACCCATTAAGTCAATGTACTCACTACTGCTCCTTAGTTTATTCCCTTTCTCTCTGGTGTACCTTACAATTGTTCTATGTAGCAAATGTTCCCCAGTATGGTCTTAAGACTCTCCAGGCTGACTTTTATTTGCTTAATGCTTGCTGAATCCCTGAAATGATCCAAATTCTTAATCCTAATTGCACTATTTATTAGCTCAGTGCTTTTTGAGCAGTAAACTAACTTTGCACATAGCGTCTGCAGTGTTAGAACTTGTGAGGATACTGTCTTGGCTGACACAAAAGCCAGCAACACCTCTTTTGAGTTCAGCAGTGTGGACATAACAGTGAAGTTGCTCTCATCTTGATGTTTTCAATGAGAGGCTTTCCCTGAAGGATATGTCGTCTTTGTGTACAGGTAAGGAAGGAGCTTTATGAGATGCATTTACACTCAGCTAGTAGAGTTTAAAAGGCACATAACTAATCCCATGGGTGCTACTTCTATGAATTATGTCTCAATAATTGCATCACTCTCGGTTTAAATAATTTCCTTACTCATTTTTCTACCAGTTTTCTCTGTCGAATCACAGATGCATTATCTAAATGCAAAATTGCCCTAAAAATTACCCCAGCATACTACAATCTTCTCCAAACTGAAAGTTTCCACCCCAGATTACAGTTCACAAATCAGCTTTCCATCTTACAACTACTCCCTTCTCTTAACTTTAAAAATCTGTCTCCTAGGTGATATCATCTCAAACACTTTTTGAAATAAATTCTCCATGGGAGTTAAATGCAATTTCCTCTGCTCTGAACTCTTAAACATCTTCTATGAATTTCTGCAGGCACCGGAGTGACTTTTTTTTTGTTTTTTCTCAGTAGAATTATGATTTTTCTTTCTGCAACAGGTTGATTATAATCCAACTCTCATGGCAATTTTTGCAATTATTTTTTTTCTAGTGAAAAGGAAAACTAAAGAATGGAAGAATACAGTGCTCAGTGTCACTCATCTTAAGAACTAGAAAAGGGTTCAGGCAACTACAGCTAAATGCTGCAAAACCTAATAGTTACACACTTTGAACCAAGAGTAATGTTTGCAGTGAAAAGTGCACTGTGTTACTAACAAGTGGAGAATCTGGAGCAGGGTTTGCAATAGGAAGCCAGGTGTCCCTGCTCCCTTGCATGAATGACACGTCTAGGAGCCTACAAGAGGGATTTGCACCTGTCAGAAAGTGAAACACTTTTATGCATAAACGAGCCCCGAGCAGGGTGAATTTACAATTCTGTTTGCTACAAGTAGGCATCTTAAAGTGGTAGGTTTCTTAAACTAGAATAAAAACTCCAAACCCCAGCACCTGAACTTATCAACCAAAGTGGGTGTTGACTGATCTTTGCTTCCTATGATGCAAAGGACGCAGGAGTAGAGTACAGTAATCAGCTGGAGCAAGTAGTTGCAGAAGACTGTCCAAGTCAAAAAGCGGTAACTCATTGTGGAAAGAAGTTGGCGAAGTAACTTTTTTTTTCTCCCTGTTGCAACTTGTCAGACAAGAATATAAAAGACAAGGTGTCAGCTCAAAACCAAAGCTTGAAAGGCTTGTATCTTCATATCTTGGGAAGACAGAGCTTTGTGTTTTTAACATTCATCTGAGAAAGAGCATGCTAGAGGTCTTCTGCCAGTGTGCTCAACTGTAACTACTCAGTAAATATATTGTTTGACCCAGAGATAATTGAAGAGATAAGAAGTAAATTTTCCCTGTGTTGAGGAGGAGGCATCATAGTTACATTGCCTCAAAACACTAATCTTTAAAACAGAAGCTGCCTGTGAAGCTTGGTTGCTACCTGGAATTTATACTTGGCAGTGTTTATTTTTTTCCATTTGAACCTTCTAAATGTTTACACTTAAACTCAGCAAAATTGCTCATAAACTTTCACTGAGCACAGACAAAGAATTTGGATGGCCATGGACACAAAATCAGATACATGATGATTAGTAGCAGAGGTAGATAGGAATTTCAAGACACATCTATCTAGGCTAGTATAGACTTATCTCCCTTACTTTCTAACTCATATACACAACTGGCGTGGCTACTTTGGCTCCAAATGATGAGGTCCCTATTTGCTTCTGGTCTTCTGGGAAAGCCTCTCTTCAGGAAAGATCTTTGTGAGTCATGTAAGCCTTTTTACACTTTCTCCAGCTTCATACAAGAAAACTATTTGGTTCTGATCTTGACATTATGTAAGTTTTTTGATGGAAATGAGTCTGCATGATACTTTCTAGAATGAGACTAGCCTCTTGAGACCTGAAAGACCTTCTATATTAAAGTGGTGGTTATTGATGATTTCTTGCTTGGTTCACACAGGCATAAAAATACCAATAAGCATCTCTGTAAAATCCAGTAATGGTCTAAATATCATTGAAAAACTGAATAAGACTTCCTAATATTCTACTACAAAAAGGTATACTACACTACATAATTATCTTTGTTAAGAACAAATGCTTTACAACTGTATAACATTTTGTCTCTTTTTGCTTCCTATGCGTTCAGCTGGCATACAAAAGCAAGTAATTATAAAAAAAAGACCCTGAATTTGTGACTAAAGTGAATGTCTAGTCTTTTTATAAAAGAAATCTGCTGCTTCAACCTCAGGTAGTTTCTCTTTCAGCATTGTTAAGCTGATTGATAGTCAGTCCACATTGCTCATCAGAAAAGTTGAGAAAGCCATTTCAACCACAAGTTCATCTCTATTACTTTAAAAAGATCAAATAACTTCCGTATCATTCTAGCTGAAATGGCATTCACCACATCTAAGATTTTTTTTTTTCAGTTTTATGTTTCTTTTCTATTGTGTCAATTTAGACTGATCCCGCTGTTGTTACTTTTTTTTTCCTAGAACTGATCTCTTTTGCTATTTCTCTTAGTCTGTAACATTTTTTCTTAAGCTATTTCATAGGCTTTTATTTAACTGGTTATGATACGTACCTACTCAGGTCACAAAAAGATGGTTTAACAATACTTTCTTAACTAAGTTACTTCAAGACACAGAATAGATTTTAATATCGTTTGCAATAGCAGGCGGACAATCTCTATAAGTTAATAACTAGAATCACTTTGTGTTTCTCCACAATTCAAAATACTATAACGTTGTTACTATTCCTTACTTTAGTAAGTTTCTAAAGGAAGTATCATTTATGTTAATGTATTCTGGTAATTCTACTGAACTGTTATGTAGAGTTAAGTACATGCAAAAGCATTTCATAGGAATAATTTTAAGACAACAATAATATTTGTGTATATCTTTAGAGAATAATGCTCTGGAAAAATTTGAATTCAAGCACCAGATTTTTGGTTTGCAAAAGACAAAACTAAGACACATACACAACTTTCTTCACACCTGCATGTAAGCGCAAATATTTTTGGCACCTCCATTTAAAAAAAAATGAGTATTGCTTACGTAGCTGTAATGTGAACAATATCATTGTAGGTTGTCTATATAATATATTAAAAAAATGACGTGATATCCTTCTGGAAGTTCTGCATGAATGAAGAGTTTATGATAAACTCCAAAATCAATTCCAAAATCAAGGTTTATATGAGTATTTGCTCCAGCATACATGTTTGTGTCCTGTGTCCTCTGAAGACCCTGCAGTTACTTGTAGGCAAATACAATAGATAGCAGAACAGACTTAACAAAAATCTACAAGAGATTTGTTTGAATAAGGACTGTATGACCAAGTTATTTACCAAAAGGCTGGCAACTATCCAACATTAAGAGGACCTTAGAGGGAAAAATACTCTACAACACAAACAGTTAAGACAGGCTGACATTTATGGAAAATATTAGTTTAGAATTTGAGAACTACTGTCTTGGGATACATAGCAGCATTATATTTCTGCTATATTTCAGCAGTGCTACCTGTGTTGGTCCTAGAATTTTAATCTGTATATATTAGGGCAAACTATATACCTCACAACTACATTCTGCTCACTGTTTCCTGTTATTTTTCCTTAAAGCAGAGACAGTGACACACGAGTTGGCAGTATTAGAAGCAGCATAAGTTAAGTGACTTTCTGATGCATTTCTCTCTTATCTATCTAAAACGATTATGTGATGTAACATAGGCAGCATGTAACTTAAGTTTTATGTGCAGAAGATTTTACTTGTAGAGAACTAGAATATGTTTAAATCTACTTCTATGAAACTTATCTTTAACAAATAAAATGAGCTGAGAACAACATGGAGTTTACAAACGATCTCCATTGTTTTCTCTCAAAACTGTTCAACAGTGGCACTGTGTCCTTTAAGTTTTAATTGTAGGCACATTTATGCTACAGTACTAGAAAGGTTTATGTACCTTCTTGTCACTTTGCATTGCAGAGATGTTAGTTAAACTAAACCTCTGAGCATGCCTTTGCAGGATCAAGGCTTAGCTGCTTCAAATTTCAAACAGTAGTGACATGAAATGCCTGGGTCAACTTCTCTTGCTTCAAAAATCTGTTTCTGTAGGTATTTTTTTGTTAAATACTGTGTACTAACACACATAATTAAAGTTGTAGCTCAAATTCATACTTATTTAGTGACTTACTAAAATAAAACTGAAGCTACCTCTGCATGGTAACTGGTTTTGAAAGAAAACCACAAAATGAATAATGCAGGTCAAAATTTTTTTGCAGTTAAAATAAAACCAAGCCAACAGGTTAGGTAGCAACATAGAAAACTTGAGACTCATTTGAAGAGTGCACAGAAGAAATCTTTCTTACAATGAAACTGGGAAGACAAAATAGTTTGCTTACAGATTAAACACCTGTGAATAGCACAATGCAAAGATTGCCCAGGTATTTCAACTGAAAGCATAACTATTTTTCAAAGCATGAAACAGCTCCATGGCTAGACATGAAGTAAGTAATGGAGTAATGCACAGTGCAAAAGTTTCTTTGTTTCACTCTAACAGATTCTGGAAGTGCAAGCAATCAGATAAGACTTATATGCCTTAAGTTTTAAATCATTTGCAGGAACTTTACCACATGACTGTCTTACCTCAGAAGATTTTTCTTCCTTTAGTTTGAATTAGTTTGTGCATTCATAACAGAATGGTTTGCTTGCTGGAAAACTCAGTGTCTTTAAAACAGACTTCCTGATCTGGGAGCTTTGCTCTGTAGATTAAAGGCAGAGTAGTCAGACTTTATGTCAGGCACTCATGAATCAATCTGAAAAGACCTGTCTATGGTAGATATTAAACTGCTGATTAGTAACAGATAGAAGTGAGCTTTATTGGCTGGTATAGCATCTAATAGCTTAGAAATGTCCAAGAAGCCTGCAGTTCATGAAATGTGTATAATAATAATCTAAGGTGGATTAATTTTGTCTCTAACTGCAATTCTTACTGCAATCAGCCTTCAACTTCATTATAAACTTGGAGAATATGCACAAGAGACAAGATATGTACTCTTGTTCCTCAGTGTCACAGGACCGAGTGACCTGTGAAATCTGGGAGAGTCGTGGTTTAAGCCCAGACGGTAACTCAGAACCATGCTCTCTGACTCCCCCTGCCCCTCAATCCTGCCCCTGCTCCCAGAGGGGTGAGGAAGAGGATAGAAAGAATGCAACTCCCATGGATTGAAATGAGAACAGTCCAGTAACTAAAGTATAAACAAATCACTGCTGCTACCACCAATAATAATAATGATAAGGGAAATAACAAGGGAAGAGAATACAACCGTTCACCACCTGCCAACTGATACCCAGACTGACCGAGCAGTGATCGATCTAACCCTTCTGGGTAACTGTCTCCTGTTTATATAGTGGGCATGACATGCTGTGTTATGGAATACCCCTTTGGTCAGTTTGGGTCAGGTGTCCTTTCTCTGCTTCCTCCTGGCTTCTGCTCCTCCCTGGCACAGCACAAGACTCAGAAAGTCCTTGGTCAGAGTAAACATTACTGAGCAGCAACTGAAAACATCAGTGTTATCAGCTCTGTTCCCAGGCTGAAAGTCAAAACTGCAGCACTGCACCAGCTACTAAGAAGGAGAAAAAATGACTGCTACTGCTGAACCCAGGACAGTATCCACCCCTTATTCTATACCATTCACGTCATGCTCAAATTTTCACAATGCCATCACTCTTATCTCATATATATACATATATATATACACATCCACAGAGAGAGAGAGAGTGACGGACATCATTCCTTAGTGCATGGACCAATCCCTATAAAGCTGCTGAGTCCGTCCAGTCCATGATGTCAGGCTCCATCTCTTGTAACAGACTTTCAGAGCAGGAGAGGCTGTGTGCAGTCTTGGATTGTTGGCTGCTGATGCCGATTGCTCCTTTACTGCAGAACTCGTCTGGTTTCATCAAAGTTCATTCTTTGTTGGGATGATGGTCAGAGTTAAGCCAGGGCCAGTCGCTGGTGACCTGAAGACATCTAGTTGGTGGGATACTACATAGCAGGCAACAGCATGCAATTTTGTTCATTGGCTGTTTTCCCCTAAAATCAAATCCCCTTGAGGTATACATTGGACTTCTCCATCTTTACGCATTACCCACCAAGTATATCTGGGTCCTTGAGCAAAAGCAATCCCACAAGTGGGTTTGCCTTTTCCTGAAGCAGGAATAACACAGACTTTTCCCCAGCAAATTCTTTATGTGCACCTCAGGAACTTTGTCCCTCTCTACAGTATGTAAAAGTTCTGACTAGGTTGGACCAGCCCTGTTGGCAGATCCCCTGGTGTTGACCAGCCAGGTGGCTTTTGGTAAAAAAAGAACAGCATGTTTGTTTCTCCAGCTGCCTTACTGAGTAGCAGTTAAATACAACTAAAGACTATTACTTCATAATTTGTCTGTATAACTGGGCTGTCTTATCATTTGTTTCAAATAGTGCATGACATTCCCCATTATCAAATACAATATGGAGAAATATTTGTGGTTGTGAAGAGGCATGTAGTTGTGCAATTGCTATTGACATCAATAGAAGTCACACATCTTGATTCTTTAAAAACTTTCTGTAAGTACATGAATATTCAAAAATTTGTTTTGGAAAATATAATACCAATCAACTTCTGTCTCAAATATTTATCAGCATTTAGACACATTGATACCATTTCTTAGTATTCTCCCACTTCACCTCTGTCAAATGAAAATCAGTTTTTCTTGGATCACTTTTGTGCTATTGGCTAAAAAGCCTTTAGCTTTTTTTCAGGACAACAGTGCCTTTTGAACAGCTGATCCTTTATTTCCTCAATCACTTTACAACTTTTGTGCAGACTGAGTCAGAGGTCATTTGGAAAAAATAGGACTTAATCATGTAATTAAAGTTTTAGTATATGCATTCATATGAGGGTAGACTGAAGACTGACAAATAGCCTTGATTCTGACCTTTTCTTCCTGGAAGTGTTTTGGCATTCGAACATGAGTGACATTCTCCGACCAGTTTTCTGTGGGTCAAGAACTGATTTGTGTGAGCGAACATTTGTAGGCAGTGTGGTACATACAAAGGAAGTCTGAACTAAATTGAAAAATTCCCACAGAAGGAGATTTCATTGTGCATCACGTAGACTAAGAAACTTTTCCTATTTTGCTCTCAAAATGCATTGACTTGACATCATTGTGCTTCTTTATATTTTTGTGCCTCTGAGGCAACTCCTCTGCTCTCATCATAGCTTGTAATTATTTATCTTCCTTCCAGGTATGTTTATCTGTCCCTATCTATATATGCAGCTTGCAGGTTACAGAAGTGACTTGACTGAATTTCCAAGTTAGTCTATAAGAGATCAGTATTTGAGCTTTGAAGTTTAAAGGCAGAGCAATAGCAACTTTGGGGGGATTTTCACAGGCTGTTACTCTACTATGCTAGTTTTTGATAGAAGAGAGCCTGCTTGGTGTAATTGGCTGCATTCTGAGGTAAAAAATATACTCCTAAAAATCTATGTAAGCTAAATCCTAAAAACCATATAATCACCCATATCTTTTTGGTCCTATCCTGCCTTGAGGGAACTGAGACTTCTCTCTGATAAGGAACCCTTGCTCAGTTCTTATCACTCACCACAACAGCTTGATGGATACTAACTATGAGTTTGTTAGCTGTAAATAGATACCAACAGAATGCTACTACTCTGAGATTACATTTGAGTCTGCAATTGTCTTCTTAAAATTAAGTGAGAAAACAAAAGCAAACAGGCAATTGCACATATAAACCCAAGCTATTGAGCCATAAAAAGATGTCATATTTACCATAATTTTAAGACAGTGTGAAACAAGCAGTAGATATTGGTCTCCATGAATAAAGCGTCATCGTTTCTTTAGCATGTGGACCTGTAGATTTCTAGAGCAACAATGCCATAATAAAGACAAAGGTGCCTGCCATCTGTCCTGGTTTATGAAGATTATTTGTTGCCCTTGTAATGCTGGAAAGTTTCCAGTAAATGTTGCAGCAAATTTGAACACAAAAATAATCAGGTATGAGGCATATGACCATTGTTGTGTCTGATGTACTATAAAACATGAATCAGCAAGAGAACACAAAGGAGAAGATAAAAGTAGAGCGCCAAGAAAGCAAATGTTAATAGAAATAAAGGTTATTTGGCATTTTTACCATTTCCAGTGAAAATTTATAATTCCACGCATTAAAAAAAGGCAATGTTAAGGTTGTGATTTCAAACAAAAGTATGTTGTTGGTGATTTCCTGATCAATTTCACAGAGGTCCCTGGTGGCTTAGAGGAAACTGCACTGCCTGAGAGGAGCTCAGGAAACTGTAAGGTTTGGAGCTTGTGACAAAGATGACAAGGTACTGACGCCAGGCAAAATGGATGACAGCAAACATAAAAGAGAAGCTGTAAAAAAATATACTTTAATTAGGAAGAAATTACTATGAAATCATTAGATTTGGAAGAAGAATTGATAAGAAGTTAACACATAACATTTCCCTCATTTTTGAGACACTGCTCTTTTAGTTTGATTTCCCCAAAATTTTAATTGGAAATCTCTGAAGACACAAGAAAAATATTTAAAAATACCACCCACTCCTCAAAACCTGAATGGAAAAAATCTCAGGTTTCTTTTTCAGTTTGTTTGAGTTTTGTGAGCTGGTATTAGATCTTTAGTTAGTGCCTCTAGAATCTGGAATAGAGCTAATACAAGACCTAGAATGGTTATGCAAACTGAACACTGCTGTCTCAGTTTTCCATTGGTATAACTATGCTTAGTCTTACAAAATTGCCATTAATGTATTTGACCAGCTAACAAGCAAATAAGGTGTTTATTTTGAAAAGAGCAAGGCTGTCATCCACAGTGAAGAGAATACAGGCTGCCAGAATTTTCAGGGTTATCAGGGAACTAAAAATATACTCCAGCTCAGGACTACTTTCTATGTTTTTGTCGGTAAAGCGCGTTTTCATGTTAAGAAAAATAAACTCAAAATAGAATGTAACAAAGGGCTTATTTTGAAGATGCATTATAAGAAATAAAGAAGAAAAGAAAAAAAAAATAATAAAAAAAAAGCGAGTAATTCTCAGTACCTCAGGGGAGGACACATTTCTGGACATAAAGGCTTCAGGGGGTGTTGTTGAAAACTGAGCCAGACCATGAAGTGCAAAAAATTAATAAAGAGTTCTGGAGGAACAGACTTATGAGAAAGATCAGAAAGGTAAAACAAATCTATAGCTAAACAGTGACTAAGGATAAAAGCAATGAAATCTAGCATGCTTTATAGCCATACAGAGACAACAGGACTAGATTTTTAATTTCAAATCTGTTAGCAGATTAATTCTAAACTGAAGCTGAGAGAAAGATTTGGGGGTGCTGGCTGCTATAGTGGCTAGCCTTAGCCTGCATCAGTTGCCTTTTTTCAGTGATCATCTCTTGTACTGGGCAAGCAAAACATAAGGATCAGGTGCATCTACTATGCTAAGCTGCTTGTGAGACAGGAAAGATTCAGCATAAGCTCAGTGCATGGGACTGTGGAAAGAACCGAACCCTGCTTGCAGTAATTAGTGCTTAACTCTCCGAATTCATCTGCTACAATCAGCCATTGTATGGGGACAAATGAATAACCTCTCACTCTAGTGACCACAGAAACACTGCCATCCACTTGGAAAAAACCCCTTTTGTTGACCTGAAGTGAAATGCTGAAGGACTTCTCTGGTGTCTTGAGTTGATGGGAAGGTCTTTTAATGAACTGTAAAAAATGGTCCTCCTGGGTTTATCATATGAGTTACAAAGTTTGGCAGGTACATCAACAGGAGGAAAAAGCCAGAGGAAAGGTGTTCACTTTTACTCTTTCAGATGAGATGAGACTCCTTGGATACTCTAGTGAGGGAAAAGCACTGCTTGTATATAAATGGAGCTGTCTGCCAATGACAAACATGGCTCCAGGATTTCTGGCACTGAAAAACCAATGAGTGGGATTTAGCACATCAGGAAAGAGAGGAGATTCAAACAAACTCAATACTGTTTTCAACAAAGGTAGTTCAGATCCTGCGTCTTTCCGAAGCAGCCCTATTCAGAAGCAAAGCAAATCCCAAAGGTGAGCTAACTCAGCAGTGAAGGTCACTTGGGGGCACCCAAAATAGACTTTTCAATAAAAATTTGTGTTACTGTGGATTAAGAATGCCTTTAGCTTTCATGAGCGCTCCAGTTCTCACTGTTCAGTTGGTCTGTGGAAAATCATTATCCATGCACATCAGTTACACCAGCTATGAGGCTGCTATGCTTCACTTAGGATGCGACTCATTCTGTGGGAGTCTCTTGGGCCTGTAAAGCCATAACGCTGTGCTTGTCCCCCAGATCATAACCTAAATAAAGTTATTTCAGTGCTGAAATTTTTCACATGTAGCACAGCAAATCTCTACAAGCCGGGTATCAGGAAAGCCAAATCTCCTACGAGAAGAGACTCTGTCATCTCTTCAATTGGGAGAGTTTTCGAAGACTTTGCCTATATGACTGAAGTGTTTCTTAGTAAGGGGTGTTTTGGTAAAACTTTTTTTTTTTTTGCCTTGGGAACAAGTAAGCAAAATGCTGGGGACTGGCTGATTTGGGAACAGCTCTGCCAAAAAGGACCTGGACTGTGGCAGACAGCAAACTGAACATGAGCCGTCAGTGCAACCTGGCAGGAAAGCAGACTAGCAGCATTTGGGTCCGCATGGGACAATAGCCAGTAGATCAAGGGAAGTTAGTGCTCCCACTATTGCACCCTAAATTCTGTGGCTGGGTCCCCCAGTTTTGGGTTTTGGTTCCCCCCAGTGCAGGACAAACTAATAAACTGGAGTCAGTTCAGTGAAGGACCACAAAGATGCTCACGGGACTGGAGAGCTTGCCCTGTGAAGAGAAGCTGAGAGACTGTTACTTTTTCAGCCCTCTCCTGGGTTCAGCAGTAGCAGTCATTTTTCTCCTTCTTAGTAGCTGGTGCAGTGTTGTGGTTTTGACTTTCAGCCTGGGAACAATGCTGAGAACACCGATGTTTTTAGTTGCTGCTCAGTAATGTTTACTCTGACCAAGGACTTTCTGAGTCTCATGCTGTGCCAGGGAGGAGGGGAAGCCAGGAGGAAGCAGAGAAAGGACACCTGACCCAAACTAACCAAAGAGGTATTCCATAACACAGCACGTCATGCCCAGTATATAAACTGGGCAATTTCCCAGAAGGGTTAGATCACTGCTCAGGTCGGGCTGGGTATTGGTCGGTGGGTGGTGAGGGGTTGCATTCTCTTCCCTTGTTATTTTCCTTATTATTATTGGTGGTAGCAGTAGTGATTTGTGTTATACTTTAGTTACTGGACTGTTCTTATCTCAACCAGTGGGAGTTGCATTCTTTCAGCTCTCCTCCCTATCCCTCCGGGAGTTGGGGGGAGAAAGGAGGGGCAGTGAGTGAGCGGCTACATGGTTCTGAGTTACTGGCTGGGCTTAAACCATGACAAGCCTGGAGAAGTGCCTTTTGGGGCACTTAGAAGCCCCCCATAAATATGTACCACTCTAGTGGTACATGGTGACAGAACAGCACACTATAGGCACAAACTCAAAAGGGAGGTTCAAATTCAATCTGAAGGCAGACAAGCAATGGAGCACATTTCTCACAGATATGCATTCTCTATCCCTGAGAGGTTTTCAAGATTCAGCTGGACACAACCCTGACCAAACTGGCATGACATAAGGTCTGCGACTGACTTGAGCAGGTGATAGGACTAGAAATGTCAGAGGTTCATTTCTACCTGAATTAGCCTAGGGTTCTTAATAAATGCTGAGGAAGTATAAAAAGCACAGTAAGGATTACCTAAAGGAAGCCTACAAGAAATCTGGAAAGGGACTTTTTACAAGGGCATGTAGTGACAGGACAAGAGGGAATGACTTTCAGCTGAAGAGGGGAGATTTAGATTTACATAACAAAGAAGTTCTTTACTATGAGGGTGCTGAGGCACTGGACAGGCTGCCCAAGGTTGTGGATGCTCCATCCCTAGAAGTGTTTAAGGCCAGACTGGATGAGGCTTGGAGCAACCTGGTCTAGTGGGAGATTTCCCTGCCCATGGCAGGGGGGTTGGAAGTAGAGGAACCTTAAGGCCCGTTTCAACCTAAACCATTCTATGATTCTATGATTCTATGAAACTGCAAGTCTGAATGGGACATCTTGCATGGTCTATGCAATTGAAACATACTGAAGGATTTAAAGGAGAGTTGTTATATTAACCTGAAATCAGGCAGGACTGTGATCAAGTTTATTAGTGTACTAGATTTAATACCAAAATCTGCTGAAATGTATCACAGACTTAAATAATTTCAGGACCTCAGCTGCGCTTTATTATAAAAAAATTAAAAAGCCTCAAACTATATACATATGTGTGTTTATATATATAGATATATATATAAGTAAGCTAATTTCTGCTCATAGGTATAGTGACTTAAGTGCTTGTTTTTCCACCTTATTGTATATGCAAAGAGGAGCACTTTCGGTGATATCCTAGTAGCAACTGAAATATAATGATTCAGTGTGCAATCAAGGGAAAGTGAGCTGCACATGGAAATGATATTAGTCTTTTCTGGTTTACCTGTATAATTTATAAAATCTCTAAAAAACAAACAAACAAACAAACAAACAAACAAACAAAAAGTCTTAGCAGAAAGAAAATAAAATATACTTTTTAATGAATTGCATACCAGAACAAGATTTATCCCGTTAGTTCTGTGTATTAATCAAAAAATACAGAACTCTTGTTATGCTACAAAGTCATTTTAAAAAGTAAGTAAATCATGCTCAAATGACTGACAATGCAGCAGCACTTTCCCCGGGCTTCATTTTGAATCTAATTTATTTAATCCAACAAGCATAACAATGTAGCAGTCAAAGTAGTCTTCTGTAGTTTAACTACAGATATGAAGGGAAGAAACTGCATCTTTCAGAAACTATAAAATTAAACTTTTTTGCTTGATTTGCCATCCAAAAAACTGTTTTAAATAAAAGGACATCAATTTTATCCTGTAATTACCTTCGTCAAGGTTACCGATTTTATACCTAAGTTTAGCCAAAAGAAAAAAGCTGCTGATTATTTTGTTTTTCTTGTTACCTTCTTCTCTGTTAAAAATATTATAGCTGAAATGAAGGCACTTGCAGTACATCTGGAAGACGTACATTTAAAATCTGTACACACTATCTATATTAGCATACATTACCATTATAACAAAGGTGCAAAAGCAAATTTGTTATGAATTGGATTAACTTGGTTTAACAGTGGACAAAGA
The DNA here is from genome assembly GCA_024733675.1 of Psilopsiagon aymara. Lineage (NCBI taxonomy): Eukaryota > Metazoa > Chordata > Aves > Psittaciformes > Psittacidae > Psilopsiagon > Psilopsiagon aymara. The sequence continues at coordinate 15,368 of JANRGW010034889.1, forward strand.
TTTTCCTTTATGTTTGTTGCGCTGGGTTACGAATCTCTGTACCAATAATAAATAAGGATTAAAATTATCTTTTTGTGCATTCACTTTCCTTTTACCTTCTGAATGCTGCCTTTATTATGCGTGTTTTCTCTTTACCGCCTTTTACCTTCCAGAGGATTATCCATGTTATCTCTATATTTGAACTGCACATTTATTTTCGACTTATTCTCCAGCACCCTCTTTCCTTTCCCTCCTTCAGTACAGACTCATCTCCCTTTTATTACAGTCCATGACTTGACACTCTTAGTCCGAGGACTGGATGTCCTGGAATCTGTAATATCTCATAAGAGATAACAGCATGGAGCGGGAGATGCACGCAGCCTATTGAAAAGAGGAAGGGAGAAAAAATCAGTTTTTCTGGATGCTGGCTCATCTGAGAAGAGAACATGCAGGAAGTCCTCACTCTCCCTTAGATATCTGGATTCTAAGACTGATAAATGGAACAGCTGTGTCATGAAACAACAGCAGAGTGGCTGTTGTGAAGGCCTTGCTCAAGGCAAATAGGAGGAAGGCAATATCATAACAAAATGCTACACATATATATATGCACCATAATTGTTATATTTCCTTTGAGTGTCTGCTTTCAGGGCTAGAAAATCTCTAATATTTCTTTCCAAATAATCTGATAGCAGAATTGATCTTTTTTTAAACACTGTGTTTCGACTGTCAACTGCATGCTTTCTCCACAGGCTGCATAATTAAGAGTCTATTGTGACTATCCTAAAATAATGAGTAACGTGCAAATTAAATTGCCTGTGGAAGATGTTAAAAATTTCTAATTATGGAATTCATCCCCTTGGAATATGAAAACATAAAAGTAAACAAGTCACAACACTGCTTAACTTTCATTCAAAGAACAAGACTGTAATTACATGCAAGTTATAAACAAACCCCAGGTATCAAACTATTTATTACAGCTATGTTCTCAAGTCATATTCGAAACATGCTTCTCGAATAATTCTGTCAAATACAAGCATATATACTTTTTATGAGAAGACATGTGATGCTTCAGACTTCTGATGAAACATGAAATACGTACATTGTAAAACGCAAAAATTATCACTTTTCTTAAATCGAAATTAATTTCATATCACATTAAAGATGGTGACAGCTATTTTTGTAAAGCTGGGTAGTTTCCATATTATATACTATAGGATTTTTTAAAAAATCCATCAAGCAATTAAGGATAATAGGAGTCACTGTCACAAGTAATGAGGACATTTTGATTGCACAATATTTACTAAGATTTACTCAGGACAGGAAGAACTGATTTTTACTGGGGATTGAAAAGTTACTTTTAATGAGCACTTGAAGTACTTATACATCATACACAAGTTATTACAGAAGTACCGCATGCATTCTGATGAAAATATTGAAATAAACCAAATTGGAGGAAATCAGGTTTGATTGGTCTGTGTAAGTCACTAGGTGTGATTTCTGTCTCAGACTGATGGTTTTTTAACATAGTGATTTTAAAACTGGGAGTATCTTTTTTCAAGTCTGATATTAAAGCACAAAAATTTGAATTGTCATTTTTGCCATTTTAATAGAACAGGTGGTCATACCCTACTTCCATGGGTGTAACGTAAAGTCTGATGAGTTGTATTAGCCAACCTTCGCAACAGAATTTGGGATCGTGCTTCAACAAAATTTGAGTAAGGTGGCAAGCGCATATCTGAAAGAAATACTGTCCATTACAGGAACACTGTTCAGGCCACATGGTACTGAAATTTCATAGCAGAATTTAATTTGGTTTTAAAAATGAATTAAATGAGCAGGTGTGGGATGACATACCATGAACAGAAAGCTTTCAAAATGTGAAATGCTCCCTATAATGAAGAAGTTACAGCTCAGAATGGAAAAACACAGTGTAACTCCAGAGAGATGTTTACAAGCAACTGTTCTGCACAGTAGACTTCAATGGAATATGCTGTTCATCTCCTGGTTTTGAGATCCCTAATAGCCATCATTTTTATTAATATTCTATTAACATCTTTATAGAAGAGAAGGATGAGACATCAATAAGAAGGATGAGACATCAATGTCTGCCCTCCTGAACAAACTATCCCAGACTCTCAAAGGCGTCCAAAAGACCTCAGCTTCCCTTTCTTCCAATGTGTTTCTTCCCTCCTAATCACTAGGGATAACATGGACTTCTGAAAACGGAGGGTGGAAAGGGACAGGTCCTGTCCTGCTGACTAAGAGCCATCCCACTGGTAGTTCACACTAACAAAAAGAGGAAGAAAAGACACGTTTGTTGTGTGACTCAACACACACTCTACTAAAAGGAAATTTGCCCCTTGAAACTGTATTCCTGACACATTTTGGAGTGTGCGTAGGCAAAGACATTTTAACTAGGATGTTGTGATCCCAAAATGGAATGACCTCCATGAGATAAAGCAGTGCTTCAAAAGTGCGTTTCAAGTTTTATATTGGGTTCTTGGAGTTAAATGCTAACATTTTCACTGTGTTCTCTGAAGTGCTGTGAAAGGTGTCTTCATTTGTAAGATCACACACCATTTCTTAGATAAAATGCTATTATATCTCCAGCCCTGCACAGATGATCTTGTAATTACGCAATTTATTCTTTTTAGTTCCTTTTTTACTGTTTTTATGCTAGTGCTATATTTCATAGTTCTAAATATATTTCATATTGAACCACATTCTTTACAATTTATATTGATCACTTTCATTTGATCTTCCCTTTGTTCTGACACATTTTAGTAATTGTCACTATATAAATTTCTTACACCATTAGCAGAAAATGTTTCTCTTTTGCAGATAAATACCTATCTGACCTGCAATCTGCTAATATTCTATTTCATAACGCTTTCTTGTGTAGCTAAAGACTGAGTATAATTTTTTGTGTTTCTTTGCTATCTATTCTTAGACTGAAAACAGTAGATACTACTTTCTCAAAATATTGAATATGTCTTAAAAATGTTATTAAGCTATTCAGTAAATGGAAAGCAGTTAAAAATATATACTTAGTACCATATTTATAATTAGAGGAATGCAAATATAAGGAAAAAATACTTAATCTCTGCAACGTTGACATGTTTGACACGTTTATGTTTTCTGTTGCAAAAACTAATTAATATTGCAGTTTAATGACAACCAGATATTTGTGCTGAAACACAAGGATCCTTATTCAAACAAAATATACCAAATTATTCTCCATGTAATACAATGAGTATGAGAATAAGGAATGAGGGCAGAAAGAACAATAGAAGTAGCAGTGTTCACTTCATGCCAGGATCAGACATTTGTCACAACTTGGCTAATGTTTGGCAGGACAATCCATGTCAAGATTATTTATTATGCTATCTGGATGGATAAAACATGGCTAAGTAGATGAACAACTGATGAGATTCTTGTGGGCAAACCAGAAGAATGAGGCTATTCAGAAGGGATTTAAAGGATAGGGTAGAAGATCTGTAGCTATTTTGAGAATGGTATATAGGCAGAACACAGAGGAAAGAACAGGTCATGGGAGAAGCAAGACCAAGAAGCTGAGGCTGAGGTACCCATGCTGAAGAAATTGAGGTACTCACAGAGCATGCAGACTGAATTACCACTGAATTCTGCACCTGCAGGCTAATAAAATGGAGGGAGTGCATATATGTATAATCCTAATAGCAGTGAAAAAGAGCACAGAATTTGGGGAATAGCAAAGAGAAATTAGAACTGAAGGAATAACAATAAATACAATAGTGGAAAACACTTGTAGATTTTTAATCTGTATGACAAAACCAGAAAGAAGCAGTGCAAAGACACATCATTTAATGTCCGTGTTTTAGGAAGCAAGTTGTATCAAAGAAAATAGCTCCTGGAGAAAATATAGTTGGAATTCATTTTTAAATACATTGCTCTAAAGAGCAAAGTGAAAATGTGCTGTCATATTGGTACTGTGTTACGGGTCTATATGGTGAGTTGCAACTGTGTTTCACTCACAGACTGATTATTGAGGTTTTTCAGTGGAATTGCTTACTGGGCACAGAATGAAATGCAGTCCTCCAAGAACATGTGCAAGTGTCTGCCTATAGGACAAAGAGGAAATAGTGCCTCAGAAAATGTTTTATTTGAGAAATGTTATTCAAATACAAAACATTACAAGAATACAGAAATTTTGTAATACAAGGATTCTGGCACGTATGATTAGTTTCAACTTATGGAATCTTTACAACTGTAACATTCCATTTCAAATAATTTAGCTTCATTTACTATGTTAGTTTACCAGAGAACACTAATCTAAAGTGTCCAAAAAAGGGACTTCATCTAGAACTGCACTACATCCTGAAAAAAATAAAACCCAAAGGGATACAGTCTTGTCTTCATTCAGGTGAAGAGCCTGAACTTTTGAATTCAAACAAGCATCTTCATACCCCTCTGGATTCTGCATTCACTTTTGCTTTGCTGCTAATGGGGATGAAGTTACTCACCTGCTCAGTGAATCCCAGAGCCAATACCTGGTCCCTGTCTCATACCTTCTGGATCATGAGTATGGAGGTATGAAAGGTAACTCTAATTCATGTACCTGCCTAAAAAAAATTGGTTCCAGCAAGTAAGTTCTATTTATAAAAAAAAAAAAAAAAAAAAAAAGTTAAAGAATTCAAGAACACATTTTCATTTGTTCAAAAGCTCCAAAAATCCTGTTTTCTCTTTAACTGTGGTTCTGGGCCATAGCATGTCACAGGGACTGAGCAATTTACTAAGCACTTATAACTGAGTGCGAATTTGCTCAAGTGCCTAGCTAATGAGTTTTAAAAAAGCAAGCAAAGGAATGACTGTTTTTTCTCACATTAATCTCAGTGCCTTATCCAATTTGCTTGTGGGAAATACCTGTCTATATTGCTTTTGCTGTTCCAAGCGGAAAAGCTATTCTTCCTTTTTCACCTTTGAACTTCTCCATTTTGTTGACATGCGCCATTAACCTGATGCTGCACCTTAACTTCAAGCTGTTTGGTTTTGTGGCTTTTTTGGTTTTTTTGTTGTTTTGGTTGGTTGGTTATTTTTTTGTTTTATGTTTTTTAATGGCTCTGATTAACAGTGTTCACTAAATAAGGGGCTGATCCTTTCTCTTCAATTTACATCTGTGCTCGTTAGTTGATTTACATTTGTACTTATCTGGGCCATCTAGTCATAAAAGTATCAGTTTGCAAAAAAATGACCTTTACAAAACTAAAGTGCTTTCAAATGAAACAGGAATTACTGTTCTACAGCAGATTCCTAGGCTTTCTGCTGCAATCCCTTGCCTCTTTTTGTACAATGTTATAGTACTTAAGAGAAAGATTATAGAAACACTTTTTTTTTCTAAATATGTGTTTTCATCACTTAGGTCTTTTCTCCATATCTTACAGCTAGAGACTTTTTTCAGCCTCAAAACATGTAGCCTCAGGACTTTTCATGTTGTAAGTAGCAATGGCAATAATTATGGTAGGTTTTGTTTTTATTCCATTTTTATTAAATGACACAAGATATAATGCAAACATGATCAGTTCAGGATTGTTCTCACTATATTACATCCCATGTAACCAGTCACACATCTGCTAAACTGGTGTAAAAATCTACTCCATCAGAAATGTGATAGTCTATATCTGTTCCGGAACTACTCTGCACTGGCAAACACGTGTGTTAATAAAGGTGGGGGGCAGCAGGAGAGAAGACAGAGAACTAAAGCTCCCAAGTTAAGACAGTTTCAGTTCATAACAGAATTCCTGCAAATTATGATCCTAGTAAGTGCCTCAGCTTCAGTAAGCTAAATGCCTTCTAAATTTTGTTCCTAGATGAAATTTCAGAAACTGATTCAATTTTTCTAACAATTCAAAATAGAAGTTTCGAACTTGATAGAAGATTCCTTTACAATGTGAATTACAGAAACTATTTTAGACTTATTGTCAAATAAACTCAGTTAACTATTCAAAAAGCCTTGCAATTTTCATTCTACATCAGGAGAAAAAGTCTTGAACAGTGAAAGGGGTGGGCAGAGAAGGTAGCACATTAGCTGAACATGACAAAGGGTAACCAACAGAGAAAGAAACCACTCACCCTTTAAAATTAAATCTTGCTGTGTGTCCTGTGTATCCTATATCCTTTATGCTCTTTTTGCTGTTTCTGAAATCCTTTTCCGGTCCCCAGCCAACAGTTACTAGTGTAACTAATCCGGATACATTTGTACCATATTTCATAGCATATATTTTGACAAATACAGTATTTATTCAAATAACCCATATCAACATATAATTATCAACCATAACTTCCTCCTGGAATATTACCAGTAAATTTCTAATGAGCTGGCTGAGAAATAAATATAACTTAAAGTCTAAATAAATATAACATAAGATCTATTTCTGTAGAACTTTGAGTTCAATACCTCTAAGGCTGTGGAATAATGGTTTTATGAATATGATGTGAATTAAGTTACTGCCATGACTGATGTGCTAAAATACATTATTTATGTCATCCTAGTCTCATCGAAATCTTTGGCATGTTCTGATATAGAACCTGAATTCTCCTCATTTTCATCCAATTACTAACTGGCACAGTCTACAGAATTGCTCTCAGTAGAGTCTAAGGCAAAACTTCATTTGCTTCAGTAGTACAGGGTGAATTATAACAAATCTGTTTAAGAACAAAATCAATTTCTGATCTCTTTAATGCTTAAGATATACTCTCTGTAAATGTGTGTACTGAGTAAAGGCATGCATATGAAACCAAGGTATGTGTACCGCTAAGTGTATTATTTCAATATGAATATCGCCTTTAAACGTCGAATGTGTCCATAGTTCTCTATTTGTGCATATTTTCTGAGGCCTTGAGCACTGTTTGAATATAAATTCTATGATCTTTTAATTGACAAGTATCAGAGCTAAATCTGATGAAGATATGAAACTATAAAGTTCTCTTTCTATGCTAGCTATGCATACCATGCCATGCCATGCTATGCTATGCTGTGCTACTCCAGTCAAACTGCATCTGTTTACCGTGTCTCCTGGATATACCACTTTTTTCAGTAAAAAGACTTCCAAGGGACATAAGTTTCATCTTGGCCAGAAGGAGACAGGAGAATGTATGAAGAACTTCTCCAAGGTAGTAGCACCTTGGTGGAGATGATTCTTGGATAAAAAAAAATGTACAAGTAGAACTAACCACAAGTTGGTTTGTTTTTTGTTGTCTATTTATTTTTTTTTTGTAGGGAAGGAATGAGAAGAAGCTCCTGAGATGGAAGAGAAGTGTTCCTTAAATGCCAACATTATGACCAATGTTGGCTGTCAACCTAGGGAGTTTAAATTCAGTTCTGAAGCATCTAGAATGGAATTAGATGTAGACAGTGCATCTTGTAGACCCACTGTAGTTCTGCTCTACATTATACCTAAACTGTAAAATGAATTCGCTACATAGGATAGAACATGATTTAGAAACAACCTAGCATAGTTTCTGTGATATTCAAACTACTCTTAAAAAAGACTTGCCATGAGTAGTAGAGTCTATTAAATCTTGTAAGGCTGTAAGGCAAGAAGAAAGAACTAGTAGGTAAAAGAGATGGAAGGGTAGTAACGAGAATTGCTGGAAGAGATGCAAAATACTGGGTCACCTGAAAAAAAAATAAAGAGACCTTAGAAAAGAATGCATTGGCTACTACGTAGTTTTAGATGCCATGTTATTGGCAATGCTGTTAGGTACGGATGCTGTCCTCAGATGTTAACTCAGCAGTAGGAATGCCTAGAGGAGTGAGCTCTAATTTTAATATAATAGTTTAATGGAAGTAGCTGATGGACTGGTCTAGTATTTTCCACATTTCTTACAATAGAATCGTATTTGGCAGTGTATATGCAAGCATATACTTCTGTCTTTACCAAAGAGGGTCCTAAATTTGGATGTAGTAGTGCTGCAATAACTCTGAGAGCCAGCTTCTGACTGTTGTGTATAAATGCTGAGTTACAAAAGAGCATTGGTGAAGACCTTATGCATTTTATTTCCTTTTTCAAAATGATGAGCTGTGACTGATCAATAATACTTCAAAATAAGTTTGTAGTGCATGATTCAAAAATAAATACATACAGAAAAGTATAATTTTGGGTTTTGCACACAATAAAAGAAGTAAGTGTGAACAGAGAGATGAAGAAACCTGTAATTCAAAGGCAAGTAACGGTTTGCTCTGCTCCTGGAACAAAACATGAAGCTCTTTGGACCTGATTTGGAATCTGTATTTTTTTATAAGAAAATCATGAGTTGTCAGAGTCAAAGCTGTTCAGTGAAACAACAAATCCAATGAAATTTTATTTTTTAGGGAAGTGCTCTGTAATCTGGATGCTCTGGAATGAAACCTCAGGTCCAAACTATGAGCACGACCAGATTCCTCCTGTCTAAATTATCTTTACCCTGGGATTGGAGGATGACAGTCAGACACTGAAGACCCAGTTGAAATCTGATTCAAGGACAGCTTACTGCAATGAATCTGAAGTCCCATGAACAGAACAAAAAGCAAGCCAGAGCCTGAGAATGGCTTGTGCTCTGGCGGCTGTGCACAAAATTATTTCTCTTAAAATGGGGCAGATTTATCAATACAGCTAACTGAAATAGTTCTGTGCGTTTTACCAGTCTCCAAACCATGTTTTGGAATTTACTAGCATCAAATGAAATCAAGCCAGGGAACACAGTAAAAACCGAGCTGTGATGGATCATGCTAGTGACTTGCTTATTTTACTAGCTCTGATGTAGCCTTAGTGTACTGTCATCTAGTCTTACCCTCTTTTTCAGGTTCAGCAAATGTTTCCCTTCAAGTTCAGCAAAATGCAAATATTCCCTCTCAATAGAAAAAGGGCATGAGAAGGTCAGCTCAAGACACTTCAGTACAGCCACTTCTGAATCCATGAGTACAAAGGCACTGGCAACAAAGCATATGAAGCAGGACTGAAGAATAATGGTGGTGTTCATTTTGACCAAAGTGAGGTCAGTACTGAGAAAGGCCTTAGCCTAGATTTTGACAGCACTCATAGAGAAGTATATGAAAGTCACCAAACATCCATCGTGACGCACTTCTTTATTTGGTGATCTTATTATGATGCTTCAATAGCAGAGAATATCCCTATGAGATTTACTCTTCTGATTTGTAGTGCTAGTTACTCTGGCACTTGGCTAAACTGATGTTACCACTCTGACGATTCTTGTTCCAGAGCTTGCTTCACTGAGCTCAGAATGTCTATGTGATATAGCAGGGAGCAGCATACACACCCTTCATAGTGTTGTTTGAAATAGCACTGTGACACAGATGATTACCCTACAGGTCTGTATCATGTATGAGGATGCATATCTTGTTTTATCCTGTGAGTACCAGTGGCTTTGTCACCAAACACTCAGGACTGAAAGCACTGTAAGCTGATGCTAGTGTCCATGCTCAGAATGAGATGATGTGTTCTAATTAGCCTTTTAGGCACTACTTTTAGATGAATCTGCTATTTAAAATTAGTATCATATCATGTCCAAATTAGTGACCATATATGAATTTTGACTGCAAAACTTTTTTTTTTTCCTTTCTACTAAGCAATCTCACCCGTGATGATGTTTTCTTACATAATCTTTCCTTTCAATATCAATTTATGTTGATCTTTTTTACACATATATCAGGTTTCACAAGATTCAGGATTTAAATTTCTTTCAATACCCTTGACAGTAACAGCTATGAATATAGCTTTTTGATTCTATTTTTCCCCTCACCAATCATTGCTGCAGATGCTAAGTAAAGTTCCAATAACCAGCTAAACTTACAGGAAATACAGAATAATTAATCAGATAATGCACTCATGCACATGCTTTTATTTAGTCCTTCAGAATTTGTACTATATAGGTTTATAATCTTAAATGAAGGCAAAACAATTTTGACCAACTTTTCATAGAATTATATCAATTCTTTTGGTGTGAGACCCATGCAGATGAGCTACATCTTTGGCAGTTTAACAGCATATCAATCTATGTAGATACTAATGGCATAGATTCATATAATAATTTGTAATCCTTATAAGAAGACCTGTTATCTTGCATTATAGCAAAGCACAGTATTAAGAATCATTTAATCCACATATTCCTGATAGAATACAGAGTAAAACTATACCATTTTACCTGCACTGTTATAAATCATGTCTGAATTGTCAGGTCTTTTAAGACTGGCAGGATTTTGATGTGATTTTTACACCTGCACATCATGATAATAGAACCACAGAATCATAGAATAGTTAGGGTTGGAAAGGACCTTAAGATCGTATAGTTCCAAACCCCCTGCCATGAGCAGGAACACTTCCCACTAAACCATGCCACCCAAGGCTCTGTCCAATCTGGCCTTGAACACCACCAGTGATGAAGCATTCACAACTTCCCTGTGCAACCCTTTCCAGTGCCTCACAGTAAAGAACTTCCTCGTAATATCCAATCTAAGCTTCCCCTGTTTAAGTCTGAACCCATTACTCCTTGTCCTGTCACTACAGCCCCTAATGAAGAGTCCCTCCCCAGCATCCTTATAGCGCCCCTTCAGATACTGGAAAGCTGCTATGAGGTCTCCACGCAGCCTTCTCTTCTCCAGGCTGAACAGCCCCAACTTTCTCAGCTTATTATAATAATGTAATTTAAAGTAATTTCCATTGATGTACAAGATCCTTTTATACAGTTGCTTGAGAAATCTTTTGTGTGAGGTATGAAGCATGAAAAAACATCAATTCAGGCAGGTAGACCATGTACTTAATTTTATAAACAGTTTTTTTTGCAGGAGAACAGGCCAGGAATAGTCTTCCTTATTCAGCAACATGTTGTCACATAGAAATATGAGCTATTCCTTCCATCTTCCCATCTCCTTTCATCTCAGGATCCTGGAATTATATATATATATGTATTACATATATTAAATATATATTTATATATATACATAATACATGTAAATACATCTTCCACCAGCATCTTGTCACAGTGCTCTACACAAAATAGGAAAAATTTATATTCATCATGAAAAGAATATGAAGGTTCCTCACCAGCAACATTGAGAACTTCTTATTCATATTTTTAAAATATGCACTTTCCTTGAGCTCCATGTAATACACAGTTCTGATGAGAAAAACTGGTTTAGAGTCAATGTCTGAAAGGAAATTCAGTCACTTCTCATTACACAGCCTACTGTACCAAAAATTGCTAAAGAAGACAAGAGAATTTATTAGTATTCTAGTGACCTTTTAGACAGACTGTATGGTAATCCTGAAGGCTAATTTACAGCTAAAGTAATTAAGATAGCACACAACATACGAGGTCAGACTGTGGTCTTTCCAGAGTTTTTCTGTCTAAATAAGACACTAACTTTTCATTGTATTGTTAAAAAAAAACAAAACAAAACAAAACAAAAAAAAAAACCAAAAAAAAAACCCAAAACCACAAAAAAACTTATCTTAGTCCTCAGACATGCAAAAGATTTAGGAAAGTGAAAAATAATGAATCTCAAAAGGACTTTGACTCCAACCTCAAAACAAAGTAACAAAAAAAATCTTCATTTCTTTCTCAGAGAAGCTATTCGTATTGTGTAAAGTGCAAAGGAGATTATACTGAACTCAAGTACCCTCATGACTGCAATAGGTGCTGAGTTCTATCATTCAATCACATTTTCAACCATTTTTTCCTTAAATCACAAATAAATGCAAAGTTGTTAATGATGCATTAGTTCACAGCTTGGGGAGGAGGGGGAAAAGTAAAAGTGAGCAATGGAATTCAGAGGGAAAGGAACAGATCAGAAAACTGGTAAAATAGAGCAGTGATCACAATCTACAGGAAGGAAAAGCACCATTGTTTATTTATATTAAAATTTGTCTTATTTGGGTACTTGTGTCTATTTCCAAGAAATGAAATGACATCTTATCCGAACCCATTACATTCTACTCAAGAGAATGGAAATGGTAAAATACTGAATTTGAATCTAAAAGCAGAAAACACAGGTTGGGTAGGTATGGTCACTTCTTGCCCTACGAGTATTCAGTGTCTCTATAAGCCAGCATTGACTGAATAGGCCTATCAGATCACATGGTGTCTCCTTTTCCCTTCAACCATAAGTAATCATTACTTTTTTTCCACATCTGCAACCCTGTAAAAGTCATTGATCACTTCATAGTGTTTATGGCCATAAGAGAATACTGCAGCCATTAAGTCCAACGTACAATGTGACACAGGCAGTAAGACCTTACCCAATAACATCTACAGCAAGTTGAATAATTTGCGGTTGAATAGAGTACACCTTTTAGAAAGAAACCAATATTGATTTTAAAATGCTGTATGATGGACAGAGACTCTACTACTTTGCTTCATAAATTGACCCAATGTTTATTTTCTCTCACTGATAGAAATGTGTCTCCTATTTCCACTGTGAATGTGCCATCTATAATCTGTAGGCAGTGTTTTTTGTTGAAGCTATAAGTAACATGACACCCATTAGCCCTCTCCAATTGCATAATCCTAACTTATTACTATGTTATAGGTTTTTCTCCTGAAAGATAACTCTCAAATATTTCCTTATGAGGGAGACTGAGTCCAATGATTTATTATTTTGAGTAACAGCTCCAGCTGGGTTTTCAGCCTACTCCTTAGAACTGCAAACTAGAGATCTCTGATGTACAGAGACAATATAAGCTTTTGAGTCTTGTTTGGTACTTAGCTGTATATACACAACGCAACCTTTTTTATTTAGTATACACTTCAAAATTAGGGTGTGTGTGTGTATTATTGAGTGCTGGAAATTAGGTCTAAGCTTGGAATATTCTTAGCAACTCCTTGGGTAAATGCACTAGCTTATTTTGTCCTTATACTCTCCTTAGATGTATTGTAGAAGTTGTATTTCACAGGGGCCAGTAAACTCTCTATTCTAGGTTTGGAAATTAGCTTCTATATTTTGAACTGTCTTTTGCTGAGTAAAGGTTTCTCTCTTCTTTCAGACCAATCCAATTTCCAGTTTAAACCACTGTTTTCAAGCACTGCAAAGCCAAATGAGACATGAATTGTTTTCTGAATTGCTCTAATGGCATAACCTAGTTTTCACAAAAAGCAATGGGACCATTGCTAATTATTCTAAAGGAAGATAAAATGGCAAACTTGAAAAAAATTCTAACCATGATTAATCAGTGTTTGTGATTCTGATAGCTCAGTGAAGTTGAGCTGTACTGAGGAGCCAACAGAATGGCAGGATACCTGATGTTGCAATTAGTATCCAGTCTGTAAGAAACCCCTCTGTTTTGAAAACAATACTGCACCTTTTTCACTAGAAACCTTTTCATTTGCTGATGGAGAAGAGATGACAGACAAAGTTTGGACACTTGGTGAGGAAAAGTATCGTGTTTACAAAGGACAAGAGGAGCAAAAATTCCTAGAACTATGAAAGACCAATTTTAGGATTTGAGGATTTGTTTGATCTCATTTTAGCAGTATAAAAGCATATAATTTCAGCAGTTATCCATGTAAACTTCTAGAGTCGATGTAGGGAGATGGCAAATCATGCATGACTAACCTCATTGCTTTCTTTAGTAAAGTGAATGGATCTGTGGACAAGAGGAGAGCAGTGGATGTTAGTAGCATGGGTTTTAGAAAGGCTTTTAACTGTCATAGTTTTACTGTAGTGAGTCAGGACATTATAGTCTGCTTAGGTACAAAACTTTATGGATAGAAAGACAGCTGAAGGGTTAGACTCAGAGGATGTCATTTAATAAGCTATACTCTAGCTGAAGGCCAGTAACAAGTGAGCATCACAATGGTCCAAATTGGGACATTTTAACATTTTTGTATGTGACCTGGAGGAAGCAATGGGGTGTACTCTCATCAAGTTTGCAGATGGCGGAAAGCTGAGGACACAGCTCATTTCACTTGAAAGCAGCGTTGCCATCCAGAGTGACCTAGACAGGCTGGACAAATGGGCCAGCAGGAACCCTTAAAACTCAATGAAAATGTTAAGTCTTGCACCTGAGAAGGAAGAATCATTTTGATGATACACACTGCAGACTGACTAGTTGGGTAGTACCTTTGTGGAAAAGGACCTGGGGATCCTGGAAGAAAAGAAGCTGAATGTGAGACAACAGTGTACCCTGGCAGCTAAGGCCAACAGCATTGGAGGTTTTATTATCAGGGGCTCAGCCAGATCAAGAGAAGTGACTACCCTCCTTTATTCAATATTTAATAGACAACATCTAGATACAGCATCCATTTCTGAGGATCTTCTTCCTCCTCATCTCAGTCCCCACCGTCCTGGTACAGGAAAGGCATCAATAACCTGGAGCAATCCCAGCAGAAGCCACCAAGAAGCAGTGAGCTGGAGCACTTGCCCTGCGAGAAGACATTGAGGGAGCTCAGCTGGAGAGGGGGCAGCTTTTGGGGGACTTAACAGCAGCCCATTAGAAGCTACTGGGAGGTCACTGAGAAAGTGGAGCTAGTCTCTTCATGATGACGAACAGTGGAAGGACAAATGGCAACAGTCATAGCCTGAAACAAGAGCAGTTCAGACTAGATATAACGAGAAACGTTTTCTGCTGAGGACAGCCAGACAGCAGAATGGGTTGCCTGGAGAGGCTGTGCTGGCTCCATCCCTAGAGGATTTCCACGCCCAACTGTATAAACCCCTGAGAAAAAAAAGGTTGGACTGGAGATGTTCTGAGGCCCTTTCCATCCTGAGCTACGATTTTAACTCTTCATAAGAGCTAATTTCCCTCACAAGGTGCCTAAGTTATAGGAAGAAACTTGCTTAGATTAAGAGACCTGATTTTTAAGGTACTGATGTAAAACTGGAATGTTATCCTATTAGGGAACTTAAATGCAGCCAACGAACTGAGTGATAATATAGATGTCCTGGGTTCAGCAGCAGCAGTCATTTTTCTCTTTCTTAGTAGCTGGTGCAGTGCTGTGGTTTTGACTTTCAGCCTCGGAACAATGCTGAGAACACCGATGTTTTTAGTTGTTACTCAGTAATGTTTACTCTGACCAAGGACTTTCAGAGCCTCATGCTCTGGCAGGGAGGAGGGGAAGCTGGGAGGAAGCAGAGGAAGGACACCTAACCCAAACTGACCAAAGAGGTATTCCATACCACAGCATGTCATGCCTACTATATAAACAGGAGACAGTTACCCAGAAGGGTTAGATCACTGCTCGGGTTAGGCTGGGTATCAGTTGGTGGGTGGGGAGGGGTTGCATTCTCTTCCCTTGTTATTTCCCTTATCGTTATTACTGGTGGTAGCAGCAGTGGTTTGTGTGATACCTCAGTTACTGTACTGTTCTTATCTCAACATGTGGGAGTTACATTTTTTCGATTCTCCTCCCCATCCCCCCCTGGGAGCAGGGGGAGGAGGGGAGGGGGAGTGAGCGAGCTACTGCGTGGTTCCAGGTTGCTGGTGGGCTTAAACCACAATAGAAAAGGACTCTTAAATGACAAGCTACTACTCCAATCTCACTCTTACAATAGCGAGGGAGAAAAAGTCTTTTCCCTTGAAGCCATTTTCTGTTCCCATCATGCATATTTATATATCTTCCTCCTACACTCACGCCTTGTTACGTACACTAACAATGCAGAAGCTGTATCAGCACTCCCCCTAGTTTCTGAACTGTATTTATGCCTATTTTACTTACCTCAGGAAGCAGAAATTTTCTATAGCTTCCTGTTTATGGCTGCTGACATGAGACCCCAAAGGGCTTCGCTGTTGTTGTTTCTAGGCTACTTCTATTGTTACTGGACTATCCTTCTTAATCAGATGTTCTTCTTTGAAAACTATCTTTCTACATAACAGTCTAATCAAGCAAAATAGTCAAAGATGAAATTGCTGCGGGTCATGCTTTATTCAGACAGTGTCTGGTTTTACCTTATCTTATTTGCTAGCTTACAAAGTAGCACTTGGCTTCAGGTCCAATGCTCTTACAGATGTCTCTGACTAGCTTTTGGCTTTTAGCTTGTTACAACTGCGATCTACTAACTCAACAGAAGAATAGTTAAATTACAAATGCAGTGTCTTTTGGTGTCAAGAAGGACAAATGTCTTAAGTGACAGCAAAGCCAAAAATGGTTTCAAGGAATATAAAGAAATTTATTGTCTTGAGCGGACATGTGATGATGAGATGAACACAACAAAGAGAACTGATAATCTGAAGAGAAACCTGACAGAAAACTGGCATAACTTATGCCTGTTTTATTCTTAGATGAGTATTCTACTATCTTTATTAAAAAGTAGGATAAAGAGATATAAGATGGAAATAGCCTTCATGATCTCTGTAAATAGGTTAGCAGGAAGTGGCTGAAGCAGACACACAGCCTTCCTGCTCTTCCTTGCACTCTGAAATGAGTAGTGGGAGCCTGAAAAGCTGTAGATGCCTATGAATAATACGAAAAATCTGAAGAAAAACCTATAGTCTCTTTCTTCATAGGAATACAAAAAGTCATTTGTCACTTAAGCCTTTTATCTCCGTTCTTTCCCTTCAGCAGTTAGGAAATTAGTAAATTTAATTTGTAAATAATCAGTGAGCATTTCATTTACATCATTCAAGTATACGTGCATTAACAAATTCATACAGCTTTGAAAAACTCTGTCTTTTCTTGTTTTTAACCTCCCAGTCATGCCATCTGGTCCTGTGCAATGGCTGCTTAAATTGTTCATTTCCTTTTTAAGCTGACCTTGGGCTGACTTATTCACATTCCATGTAACCGATTAAATTTAAATTTAGTGACACTTACTTTCAGACATTATAACATACTCTCAATCCTTCTTCATATACTTGCCAGAAACCTAATTTTAAAATAAATTTGCACATGCAACATTTTTGCTATTTGCTTTGTGTGTATAATTATACTTGCACCACTGTGCAGGCACCTTCAGTATGTTCTAAATGGGTATAACAAACTGCCTGTAAAAGTATTTGCAAAGGTAAATTTGGCATCATCTTTCAAATGTACAGGTAATGATGAAACAAGTTCAATCACACGTTCTTTAAAATTAGGCCTCTAGTAATGCATATGTTCAGGTAGATGAATGTCTCAAGGAATGTAATATGTAAAATGCCAGCTCAGTCATCTATTCTATTCATGTTGGAAATTTCTTGAATCTTTGCCATATGCTAAGGCAATCCCAATTCAGTAGGCTTGTCAAATTACTGAATAAAATTCAAATGTCATGTGGGCATTTTGTCTCCATAACTTGATTTGGTATTGTCATTTATACTCAGAAGTTATTATAAATTAATTAAAAGACCATCTGAAACCCCTCAGGTAATTTTCAAACACAAGAAGAATCTCCTTTGTAGTGATACTGCTGTCCCTGTCAGTCTGTGAAGATATTTTAATCAGACATTTTAATTTTACTCCCCTAAAATGAAAGGGGGAAATACACAATTATGGTCTGTGCCTACTGTCAGTAAGGCATAAATCTACTGGCAAAAGTAGGATGCACAGGGTGTATGTCAATGGCATAAACCCAGAATATTATTTCTCTTGAAGTATAGCAGCCTGTAACAAAGTAAAATATATTCTGTGAAGGCTGTCATGTGTAAGAAAGCCAAGATGCAGAAGGATTTGTTTGACACCTTTGGCAATTAATATACACACATGCTATGATAGCTCATGGAAGAGGTTGGCAACAGTACCCTCTAAAATAGCAGTTTAGCTGAGATGCTTAAGGACTTCAGGAAACACACTGATGACAAATGATGTCTGTCTTAAAGCTGCTTCTTTCTCCACATTTCTCTCCCAGTCTTCTTAAGGCTTTCAGCATGCAACCCAGTTCATGAGCTATCATACTGCTGGATGGACTGCAACATGATTCTTCACCTTCTCAGGTTTTCTTTTGGTTTGGTTTTGTGCAATTTTAAGACACACACCATCTTCTTCTCCAGGCAATTTTGTTCCCAGATGCCAAATAACTTCAGCTTAACGAAAACATAGTTCATGTGATGGGTCTTTTGCTGCTTTCCTGCTCATGCTCGCATCTCTGTATTAATAATTAGCCATTGCAACACACACTTCAGCCTTATTTTCATTTTATTATATCAGTATGGAATCAAAGCTCCCACTGATTTACAGTGGCTTTTAAAGATGTTGCTGTCTTTCTATACATATCGACCTACTGCTGGCTGTTACTGTTAACAAAAGTGAAAGTGCAACCTCTGTGTTGCCACAATTCACAACCTATGACATTTATATAAGAACTACATATTTCAGTTTAGGATGACATGCTGAGCCACAGGGTGTCATGAACAGGAGGAAAATATACACTTATACTTACTCCTGCTATTTCGGCACAAAAAATACAGAACAAATAAATACTGATGGTAATTTCTTAAAATATGTCACCTGGCATCAGGCCCCCTCATTATTCACAGCTAGCTGAATTGTTCCTTCTGAACTTATTCCTATTCCAAACCTAACAGGTTTGCCAAGAAGAAGCAAAATTTTTAGTTGTTCTTCTAGAATGGAGAATGACAAGAAATTGCTAGCAGCTTGCAAACTGAACTGGAAAGAAGCAAGTTATGTTTTCATTAGAGCTGGTCTATAGTTTGGTGGAAGCTTTTAATATCTTTGAAGGAAGCCACATTTCTTTAGCTATTCCTAATAAATTATAATACCTTTTGTTTAATCCTGATTCACAGCCATGGGTGTTTGCATCTATAATGGGGGTGAGGTAAAAGTAAAGTAAAAAAATGACAAAATTTGTCCGTTTGCTTATGAGCTTTGCAGTTTTGTATTTTTATCTTCCTGTTACCCATACAAAAATGAGTATGACAGAAAGTGTTAGAACTGTTCTATAGAACAGATAGCCCTGACTTGGGCTTGAGTTTGGTTTTTTTTCTGTTACTCTACCGTAACTTGTATGGAATCAATGCAGAGAAAAGAGGAGAACAAAAGAGAAGGGGGCTCACTTTTTGAAAGCTGATCAGGTCAACTATCTCTAACAGAGTTTAGTGTTTGAAGGAAAATATGTATCTTTCAGACATGAATACAATGACTGCAGTTCTAGTCCTAGGTTCTGATACCATCTTTAAAGTAGCTGTTCATGTTTCTAAGGTTAAAATGTGGCAGATAACAAGCTACTTTAGGACTGTTCCTGAATTTGAATTCCATGGCCACTCAAAATAGAAAATACTGTTCTGTAGACTGGACATGAAAAGGCATGTCACTTTTGCCTTAACTGGCATTTAACCATTGTTCTTCACAATAAAGTGTCATTATCCAACACACAACTACTGCCATAGCTTTGTAAACTGTTTAAAAATCAACTTGAGAGGAGTGTGTCAAAGAGTAAAAAATAAAGTAAAATAAAGCAAATACCACATATTTAGATATCTACCATCCACAAATACATTGTATTCTTTGGGTTTTTTTTCCTATTTACTTAAAGTTTCCTATTTACTTAAAAGAATTTTAGCACAACATATCTTTGCCCACAGTTACTGTGGGATTGGCTTTTCTTTCAGTGAGACTGAAGACATTTATATGAGCCTATCATTTACCAGTGCAAGGTCCTATAGTTCCAGATAAATGACCATGCACAGCATGTAAAGCCTGGCTAATCATTTAGAATACCACTTTGGATGCATTTTAGAAGCTTTGGAAGCAGCATCAAAGCAAGCATCACTGTAGGGTTCACAAGCTGTTTAGGGAGGCATCAACCTACTGATATTATTTAATTTGTAGAAAGAAAACTGCCCAAACTGCCCAACTGGGAATTCAGTTAATTAGATTTTCTGGAAGTCAAACAGAAGAGAACACTTTTCATTTAAAAAGCTCAAATACTTTTTCAGTATTTACTCACAAATAGCACGAGTAGAAGGCAGTAATTCCAGGCTGAGTCAATTCTGGTATAGTTTATTCTTTGGGGGACGAGTGATGGTCCCATTATCAGCAAGAGAAATTAATTTTTAAGAGGTAGTTTAACAGCCTCCATTACTCAGAGGAACAGACAGCATAACAAGATGCTGGTAGAACACCACTCTTGCTAAAAGAAAGTTACTTTTAAAGGTTAACAGCACACCATTTACAATAATTTCTTTTCTTGACTGTAGCAAAATGTGTTGAACTCTTTCAGTGCTAAGACTAAAAAGCATACTGATTCACAATTTTTTTCCTAGATCTTGAAATTCCTTCACCACTTCTTCCTCCTAGAACTTCTGCTTTCATGTGACATGCCAGAAAAGCTACATTAGTGAATCATATTAGCTGTAGTGGCATTTACAATACACTCTAAGGTTATAGTCTTAAGTAAGCAAGTAATGGGTCATTTTAAAAATACATTCTGTTGCTCAGCCATTTTTAGAATGAGATAGTAAAAAAAGGAAAAAGTTACACCTTTTCATTCTAAAAATGTACTTTCTGGCAGTGAAAGAATACAACTGACAAAGAATTTCTTCTAATCTTGGGCACAATGTAAACGTGCACTTAAATTTAGTGAGTAGGTTAATGTCCCTCCAATTGGATTTCAATTATATACACTTCAGTTCTTGCATTTAGATCATCGTTCTCCTTAACAAACCAATAAATAATTCAGCTCCCTAGGGAATATACTATTAAAACAAAATCCAGTGGACTTTAAAAGATCTATGTTTGCACTTTCTAAGTAATATTGGAAGTCCTTCATCAATTGTTGTGCAAAACCTGTACAAAATCATGCTGTTAATGAGACCACCTTGCACTTACATTGGCATCATTTGTTCATTTTCCCAGTACAAGCTGTTGCCACAATTTATTTTTTTCTCAGCTGTTTATTTTGGTTAACAAAAATTAAATGGCATAGCTCAATTTTCCTCAGCTTCAGTGAACACTCTTTTACTTTGCAGCAATCAATTATCATTATTTATTCACACATTCTGAAGTGGGCTGCTGCCAAAGAGAGCCCTTCACAGGGCTGAGAGCACTGGTGGATCTGACTATCCCTTCCCAGATCCTCCAGGACTACCCCTATTCTCCCCACAACACAGGTCCTTATTGTAGCACTCTCCAGAGATGCTTCAGCATCTCCAGTCCTGTTCTTGAACAGTTATTTGGCTTTCCCAGCTTCTCCTTGGCCCTGGATTGTTACCTTGGATTTGGCAGAAGTTCATCAGCCTATCAGCAGAGCATGTTGCCACCCTGTCTGGCTCAGCTGTTTCAGGTGCTGCGGGGCTGCACTTCAGCAGTGGGGGCACAGTCCGCCTGCACCATGTCCGCCCTTGGCCCCAGTACCCTCACCCTGAGGGAGCTACTGGCCTGCACAGCACCTCAGCAGTGAGCTCAGTCCTGGAGACTGACCCCTGGCCCCTGCTGTCCTCCAGAGCTGCTCTTGCCCCACCCCACCCCAACCCTTCCACACTGACTGAGCAAGGGTATAAGGGTTTCTCCATCCGGTGTGGTTACTACTCCTTGCTTTACCCAGGGGACAACAGGTATCAGCCCACTAGCACCATTCACTCCTAGCTCTCAGGAAAGGCCCCAGATGGCATCACCTTCTGTATGGAAACATTTGCTGCCTGTGAGCTACAAACCCCTACAATGGAAGAAGGCTCAGAAGACACTGGTATGGATGATGTGCCCACAGTGCTCAAATTGGGTAGAAAGTAACCAGACTTATGGTAAAGGAAGATGAACTTGAGCTGGGGAGTCAGACTAGGTGCTTTAAAGAGGTCTCTTCCAATCTAAATGATTCAGTGATTCTGTACAAGAGTCAATTCAAAGGTGTGCTGAAAAGACAAAGACGGTAATAAACAGAACTAGCAAAGGAGCAAGAGAAGTCCTTGGCATAGTTTCCTACAAAACCTCACTCTTAGAATCTGCATCTTTAATATAAGTAACGTATTCAAATAAAAAGTGCTACAACACTGCTGAAAGGTTAATTTCAGCCTCAAATTTGTAACCTGCTTCATGCATTGCAAGCAAGAATTATAACGTTTTACCTTCTCAAAGTCTGAATTACTGATTTTCAAAGAGAAGCATTAATTCTGTGGTGCTTGAAATGACTTATTTAAATCCTGGAACCACTGAAGTTTAATGGAAGGTTTGTCACTGTCTGGCAGAATCTTGCGTAATTTATTGTCTAGTAATAGTCATTAGACATATATGTTGAAATTCTTACAGTGCACCCGTAAATATTTTAATGAATTAATTCCTCCCATTCCCTTCCATTTAAAGTTGTCTTGCTACTGTGTGCATTTTCCCTGGTGGAGAGGATGCTTACTGAGCTACTCTTGTCTTTTCCATAACCTCAGTAAAGCTCTGGCCCTGTCTTCTTCTGTGTCACTGACACAGCACTATTAGCACCACAATATAGAGTAGTTCATTTAACACAGCCGTAGAACTCAGCACTGAAATGAAGCATTGCAGCTGCATGATACATCCAGATCCTTCCTCAAGCCATGCCAACAACTCTACCAAGACTCCTCAACTCTCCAGCACAGTCAAATGAGTAGAATAAAAAGAGCATTGTAGATTCTACATAAAATTCTCTAAATCTGATCAATGACGGCCTTGGTGTCCAGTTCTAGGGACAGCTCATGGTCTCTGTTACACATTATGACAGTAAGACACTGAACAACTTCCAGTGACTGAAGTGGAATGCACATCAGAAATTAAATTCTACTAAAGATGACACCACATGAACAAGTGTTAGGAAAAGTAGAAAAATGTGACAGATTGGATTCACTCTTGGCAAGATGTGACATGCTTCACCTTTTAACACCGGCTGGTCTAAAGAAGGAATTGTCACAGAGCAGACTTCTGTCTAAGGTAGTTTGAAAATCCCATCCCATACCAGGGGGTAAGGAGTGATGAGAAGCAGAGAAATATTCCATGTAAGCAAAATAAATAAGCAACCAAATTAACAAAATCCTATACAAAATTAAAATACTTAAAAAACCTGTTCCTATTATTAGTGGGAGGTGTTCCTGCCCATGGCAGGGGGGGTGGAATTAGATGATCTTAAGGTCCTTTCCAACTCTAACTATTCTGTGATTCTATTAGAGAATCTGCTGGTTTTAGCACAAACTTCCATTATGTCTGAAAAAAAAAATATCTGGAAGGATAGCACAGTTATAGACCACAGTGTCTATCTGTAACCACTGATGAACATTCAATATCCTAGTCTTGACTAGTACATACCCGAGACCATCAGTTTGCCCTGGTGCGACACAAGATAGTGAGGGTTTTATTTAGTCTCTCCAGTTCATATGGCTGAAGAACTAACCTGTGTTTCTGAAAGACAGATGCTCGCCATACTTACTGTACTGTCTAATTAACATGAGGTATGAAACCCTTGTGTAACGGGCAGGGTTGGAGGGGTACTCCCCAGGTCAGCTGGAAAGAGTAGAGGTTTGTCTCTAAAGCATAATTAAGTATCATGAGCAAGTGTCCCCCAGGGTTCAATTCCAGGGCCAGACCTGTTCAATATATTTATCAGTGATCTGGATGCAGAAGTTTAATGCACCATTAGCAAGCTTGCTGATGATACCAAACTGGGCGGTGCAATCGACTCTCTTGAGGGACAAGCTGCCTTGCACAGAGATCTAGACAGATCAGAGTTCTGGGCTCTAATGGGATGAAATTAATGGGATGAAATTTAACGAGTTGAAATGCTGGATTCTGCACCTAGGATGGAATAATAAATACAGGCTGGGAGAGGAAAGGCTGGAGACCAGTCCTGAAGAAAGGGATCTGGAGGTGCTGGTTGGCAGCAGGCTCAGAAGGAGTCAGCAGCAATCAGGAGGTCAAACCACATCCTGGGGTGCATCAAACATAGTATAGCCAGCCTGTCAAAAGAGGTGATTTTCCCACTATATTCAGCATTGTTGCAGCCTCACCTTAACTACTGCATGCTGTTCTGGGCCACACAGTTCACAAAGGGTGTGAAGGTCTTTGAATGCATTCAGAGGAGGGCAACAAAGCTTGTAAAAGGATGGAAGGAATGCCTTCTGAGGAGTCTCTGAGGACTCTGGGCTTTAGTAGTGAAAAGGAGGGTAAAAGACAGACTCATTGCTCTCTAGGACTTCTTAAGGAGAGGAAGTGGAGAGGGAGGTGCTGAGCTCCTCTTCCTGGGATCCAGTGACAGGACATATGGTAATAGTTCAAAGGTGTGCCAAGGGAGATTTAGTGGACATTAGCAAGCATTTTTTTTACTGAGAGGGTGGTCAAACACAATCCCTAGAGAGGTAGTTGAGTCCTAAGCCTGTAAGTATTTAAAGAACATTTAGACAATGCCCTTAACAGCACGCTTTAACTTGGTCAGTCCTGAATTGGTCAGGCAGCTGTACTGAATGGTCACTATTAGGTCCCTTCCAACTGAAGTAGTCTCTTCTACTCTAACAAAGTAATGCTTATAAACCACAGACTGCAAGTGACTGACTGCAGATATGAACTTTCAACCAGAGATGGAAACTTCACCTGTGCAGCAGCAAGTTTTTTGCAAGAACTTTCTGCTGAGCACATAAGCAACTTCTGATTTACTTCAATCCAGCTTCCACTGGATGATCTTTGCTCCTAGGTGAACTGTGTCTATATGCTGCAGTTGTTAACTGCTCTTGAATCAGTCCCTATGGAAATAAAACTGAGATAATACTAAAATGTTGCTAGGAAACAGCCAGATGATGATGATGAGGAGGACAGTATCCTCTCTTCTTCTGGGTAGGCCTCTAAGGTTTGTCAATCAAGACTGCCTTTGACAATTTGCCAGTTACAGATGCCACTAAAGAATTCTATTAAAAAAATATCGGGAATACATTTTGTACCTGGGCTTAGTAAGACAAATGCAGAACTGTCTTTCTAACAAGATTTTGATGCCTTCCTCAACTGTACATGGAACTACTCTTAAAATTCATTCTAGCTCAGGCTGATTCAGAATGCAGTAGATTATCTGACAAGTTATCTACTATATTTATTATGCTTGCCATTTCCCTTTACAGCATACTCAGAAAGAATATTTGAGTGTCTTCCAGTAGTGCATTAAGCAATGACTAATGCTTCTTACATGTTTATTCTTTCACTCCTCTCCCCAGGGGAAGATGTGTCTACTATGCAATGTTTTGTTTTACAACATATAATGCTTGTCTGACTGTTTGTCTAAATGTTTATGTTACAGAAGGAAAGGTTAAGGAAATCCAATTTACACTTGGAAAGGAAGGTGACACTCAAACTTGTGCCAGTCCTTGGTTCCCGGAGAAGTCAATTTCTCAGTCTCAGACCAGCCCCAGCAAAAGCCCTGTTTTCTATTTAGTAAGATTTAATGTCCTTGAGAAGGTTTCCCTTTGCCAGCAGAATTAAATCGTCAATCACTGTTTTCATTCTGGGACTTCAGTTTAGATAGCCAGGGCCCTGGCCACAGAAGGCCTCAGAAAATCAGTGCAACTTTGAATCCAATTCAGTAGCTGATGAGCCTGGGGATAACACTCTGTAAACTACATCAGCTGCTTGTTAGCTGGAAGAGTTCAAAACTCCTCACAGCTCACCACTGTCCTACCGGAAAGACTTCCTCTCGCCACACAACCTCCAAAAGCACTGCATCCAGGAATTACTTTTATCTAAAGTAGGTTTCTGATGGTATATGCTTTGGGAGTAATGCTTATTTGTACAGGCAGCTTCTGAATATGAAAAATATAACGATTGGGAACAGTTAGACGGCCCTAGAAAAATCAGATTCTTGGAGAAAATAATAGCTGGGAAGACAGAGAAAGGGTTTGTGGTCCTGTTTGATACATTGTTAAATTTGAAAATTTTTGAAAGACATACTTTCTCTAAATTATTTTTTTTTTTTACTATTTTTCCAATACTATGTAGAATTATTTAATAATTAATCAATGTCATGAACCATAAACCACTAGACTGTGATTTTAAATGTCTGCTCTGCAAGGTCTCTAGTGAGCTGCAGGCATTTTTATAAAAGGAAAGTATAAAAAGAGATATTGATTTCAGTTTAATCTTTATTTTACATGTACTCTATAGATAGAATTTTTAAATAAAATTCTTACTTCATGTTTTATGGTATTTTTATAATTTAGCTGTATTACTGTCATTACTGTTTATTTTATATTTCAGATAATATAGTGTTTCACAGAGGAATAGCAATGCCTCTCTAACAGGCAGTATCATAAGACCCTTGAAGGTATGGTATTACTTCTGAAGATCGGCTTTGCAGCAGTTGGGACCACAGGCCCAACCTAGAACACACAGAATGGCCACGAGGCTCAGGATTTGTATATTGGTGAAACAAAAAATAAAGGGTTCAAGCAGATGTTAGAAAATTCAGAAGAAAAAGGCTACCTTCTTGCAGCAATGAGTGGATCAGGGTCTCTTTGTTAATAAACATCACTGTAATTTATCTTCCTTTTTATACAGCAAACAGCTTCTCATGGTTTTTTCCTTTGCAAACTGCAATAGTCTTTAAAACTCCAAAGAGACTAATGGATCAAATGTATTTTTACATGTATTTTCTAGGGAAAAAAATTATGACTACTCTAAGATACTAACACTTTCTTCTTCTCTGATCTCCTTTCAGATTTTAATAGATATTAATTATAGTTTGTCAAAACTGTATCTGAAATGCCTGCTTTTCTGAAAGAATATAAAAATAAACCTTTTGTCTACTATAGTCTACTACAGAAAAAAAATCCAGTCTCTCTTTATGCCCTGTGTTTAAAAACATAACATTAATGGGACATATGTAGGCAGATTAAGATTCCTTTTTATATCTTCATATACTATGAAATGTAATTTGATGTTGGTATATGTAACTCTTTAACACTGCAGGCTTTGTGATCTCTCCAGTTAATTACAAGTAAATCAAACAATCAAACAAATCCCGACAGTAACAGTGACCTATCATTTACTACAGTAGTGATGGTTTAAACAAATAGTCTTACTGTGGGCCACAGGATTGAACAGAAGTGTTGAAAAGAGTTTACTGAAACATCAGTACTACAGAATTTGCTGCCAAAATACAAATTGATTGACCTGCTGGCAATTCTCTTCCGAATGCAGCCCAGAATACCATCATGATTTAATGACAATGCAACTATTTGTGCATATGATTATATTCATGATTGCATGCAGCGACAACTAATGTAGTTGAGATGTTATTGGAACATTTATTCATCAGCCGATGACATTTCAATGCAAAACCTGCGCACAAACTAAATGGGACAGTTACTGTCAAGAGTTATAATGATAAGAACTAAATCTGTAACTGCTGCTAACTGTAAAAAAAAAATTGTAATAAAAACTGATCTTTAGCACCATCACCATGTTGACTGCATCCAACTTAGCATTTGCTCTGCAAATCTCCTGTGGTGTGTATGAGCTTTGCTTTCAACAAGAAATGGTGAATATAATGTTAGATTGCTCCTAACAATGTTAGATGTCTTGCAAACAGCTAGA
This sequence comes from Psilopsiagon aymara, assembly GCA_024733675.1. Classification (NCBI taxonomy): domain Eukaryota; kingdom Metazoa; phylum Chordata; class Aves; order Psittaciformes; family Psittacidae; genus Psilopsiagon; species Psilopsiagon aymara. The sequence goes on from JANRGW010034889.1 coordinate 42,776, forward strand.
CATCTTTTCATCTTTTTTTGGGTTCAGCTTTATCAAAGCATTGCTGTCCACTGCATGTGCTTTAATGTGCTACAGAAAGTGATTTACCCCTGCAGCCCAGAAAGAGGGACATACCTGAGGTCACTGTCTCAGAAAATCATGTTAACATTACTAATCTTTATGAGGCTGTGACCAGTAATCAGAAGACTAGGATTCACTATTGCTTCAATTTTGGGATTTACCAGAATTCCATGACCTGGATAAACTGAAAACAGTAACAACAGAAGTAGCTAGCTATAGGACCATGGTCTGAAGAATTAGAAGAAGCACGAAAGAGCATGGAAGCTACACAATGTGCAGCAGAGAGAAAAAGGACTAATAGGTAAGAAGGACAGAGCAGAATTAATTAATTAATTTAAAAATAGGATGGAAGGAGAAGGAAAATTCTAGACAGAATTAAGTAAAGTTAGCATTACAATAAAAATGAGCTGTAGTTGGAAGAAGCTGTTCATGAGTTCAGCAGGGACTGATATATTTAACTGAAGAAAAAAGAATCCTGAAAAAAATTCAAATCAGTGTTTATGAAACCATTTAAGCTTGCTTTGTGTTGAGGAAGAAGGACAGTATTGGGGGAACTGACCTTGAACTTGAGTTTTGAAGAAGCAATACGTCTATATAAGAGGTTAAATGAAATCTATCCTCAAAACGATTTTATGCAGAAGACAGACGAGACAAAGCTTGATCTGCATAGTTAAAGCCTAAATTTGAAACAACAAAAGAGAAAACAGTATGAATTACTTACAAACTATTGCTCCATACTGTCCTGCATTTCACTATTATTCTTATTTGTGGAAAAAGGCAGATGGATGAAATAACACATTTCATTTATAACAGTCAATTTCAGCTATAGGCCCTTGTAAAACCTAAGTAAAGTCAAATGCATCAAAGGATTGCTGCTTAGAGCATGGAAAACTTAGAAGCAGAGCAAGTTTATGCTTCTAAATATCATCATTAAGCAGGAAATACATATGCAACATGATCATCTAAATTTATGTACCAATTACAAGCAGTATTTGCATGCCTAGCTAGCTTTCCTCAAAGGCTTACCCACCTCTTTTTATGCTCCCAATTACACAGACAATTTCTATTATTAGGTAAGCAGTACAGATGTATCTGTCAGAAAATTCAACTTCTGAAACTTAAAAGGAGAAAAAAAATGTTGAGAACTGGTACGCCTTTTATGATTAATATCAGACAACAGGCTCTGCCTCTTACACCCTCTCCTATGTCATGTGTATGACATGGAATTCAGGTTCTAGAAATGAAATCTTATTCTACTGAAGCCCATGGGAGCTATACCACCTGCTCCCTGTCTCTTCAGCAGTAAAGCAGGACCTTCAGCAACATTCTGCTCAAGAAGACACTGAAAACTGGGTAATAAAGATGCCATTTTTTTGTGGCAGCTTTTCTTGATCTTTATACTATAATCAAACAAGGCTATCATTTATAAACTTAAAAATACATGTTAATCACCAAAAGTTTGGCAATATACTACACATATATTTGTGAATGGGAACATATCTTAAAACAGTTTGCGTAAGATGTGATTGTTCCATTTTCCAGTGAATTTGGGATGACTTTCATGAAGCACGGAAAAGGGAAAATTCAGGGTGCTTTGGAGAGGATGGCAGTTAGTTAAGGAAAACAGTTGATCTGGTCTTTTTACATCCATTAGATTAACCCTGCAACTATATGGGTTTTTTTTTTTCAAGAGCTTATCTTCACATAAAGATGCTCTTGAGTTCCATCATGTGACATGTACAAGACAACCAGGCGATCAGACCCAGTCAGCATGGATTTATGAAAGACAGATTCTGCTTGATTAACCTGATCTCCTTCCGTGACAAGGTGACCCACTTAGTGGATGAGGCTGTGGATGTTGTCAACCTAGACTTTGGTACAGCCTTTGACACTGTTTCCCACAGTATTTTCCTGGATTAACAGACGGCTCATGGTTTGGACAGATGTACTATTTGCTGGGTAAAAATCTGGTTGCACAGCCAAACCCAAAGAGTTGTGAATGGAACTAAATCCTGTTCGGGACTGGTCAGAAGTGGTGTTCTTCAGGGCTCAGTACTGGGGCCAGTTACGTTTAATGCTTTTATCTGAAGGAGGTTGTTGAGTGCAGCCTCAGTGAGTTTGCAGATAACACCAAGTTGGGTGGAGTGTTGTCACACCTCAAATCCTGTGTTCAGTTTCCGGCTGCTCCTTTAAAGAAAGACATTGATGTGCTGGAGCGTGTCCAAAGAAGGACAACAAATCTAGTGAAGGACCCTCTAGGAGTGGCTAAGGGGACTGGGGCTGTTTAGCCTGAGGAAAAGGAGGCCCAGGAAAGACCTTATCACTCTTTACAACTGCCTAAAAGGAGGGTGGAGTGAGGTGGCTGTTGGTCTCTTCTCTCAAATAAAAAGCAGTAAGACGAGGGAATGACCTCAAGCTGCATCAGGGGAAGCTTAGATTGGATATTAGGAAAAATTGCTTCACCAAAAGTGTTGTCAAGTTTGGTGTTGTCAGTATGTGTGCCTTTCCATTACATCCCAAATCCTTCTTAACATTTCCTGTTAAATACCTCTTCCAACATTCCAGTCATATTCTTGCTGTAAAAAGCCCCAGTCACCAGCAGAGAAATCTGTGCCTCCCTGATGACACAGACCCAAATTCCCATTTCGGTGCTGGCTACCTTTTGAAATGTGTATTGACCTTGGACTTCTCCAGTCTGGGCATTACACACACTTTCAGTATTTGGGAGCATACAGCCAGGACTACTCATGAAAACAGAAAAATCATGCCTTAGAATGAGATAAATACTGCCAGTCACTTGACAGTCACTTCTACCTATCCTAACTACAAACCTCCATTCAAGGAGGCATTCTTTACATTAATCATCCTATGTTATGCGGCAACCATTTATAAAGATAATTAGAGTTGTGGCCTTTGTGTGGTTTTTGACAAGTCTCACTGTGTCTTGGTGATGAATTGCTCTTATTTTATTTGCTTCCCACGTCTGTTTCTACACACATAAACCAGTATTTATCCTTTGGGGTATGTCACAGATTCAGTTATGAGTCTCTGTTAATTAGACACTTAGTTTTTATAGGAATGCCCCTTTTTATTTGTTTTTTATATATCTTTGCTTAAGCATGCTTTATGTAGCAATTATCGAATTTGGGTTCTCTGCAAACTAGCCATAATTTAGTTTCTCTCCTTTCTGTGCTCACATAAAATACTATTAGCATCTTCTTTAGGTAAACAGAAAACTGTGTAAAATACATCATTAGCTGGGATATTAAAAAAAAAATTAAATGTTTCTGTAGGGAAACTAGTTTTGATTATGCCTCCTTTCCCCACACATTTTTCAATCTATTTTCAGCTCTTTCCTTATTGGCACAAGGGATTCTGCACTATAATAGCTTCTTCTCTATCCTCAAAGGAAATAGAAGTGATAACACCCTTTTATATCAAGCAAGCAGCAGTGAAGTCAGTGTGATGACAAGATGTCAATTTTTTTTTTTCTCATTTCCTTTTTCTAATATTACTTCATTGTAGATAATTGGCCTTGTGTGTGTGTTTTAAACCCAGATGGCAATTGCGTTGTTGCTTGCTTTTCCATTTTAAAATATTTGTAACTTAATCCATTAACACTTCAAACATTCATTTATATATCTTTCACACGAGATTATTACACAATTAAGTTTTATTAATTTTAAAAGGTTATGCTTTGTTAATTCTTTAAAGTAATCCCAAATCATTCAATTATGTCCTTAAATGTAGCTTTTTCTTGTTTTGGAAGAAAGTTTCCCACCCTTAGTTCACTCCCTCACTGTCCCTGTCCACTAATTCCAGTGGTCATGAAAAGAGCTTTTTTCTCAACATCAAGTGCTCCTCTCTTGTTAAAAAAGTCAAGCATTTCCTACTAAAAATTAAACTGACATTCGTATTATACTGCTGATTCTGCTGAATGAGACAACCTCAGACAAAAGGAGCTTGTTTATGGGAACTATTCACAGGAGGCACTTCATTTCTTGGGAATGGGGAAAGCTTTACCTAGTGACAACTAAGGCCACCAAAACAGAACAAAACTGAATGCAGTAACAGCACCTCAGATTTCCCAAGCTGAAAGCAATGTGATCAGTTACAGGCTTTAGCATTGACCCTTTAAAGGCAGAAGATAATGAAGCTGAATACCAAACAATAAAAGCAGGTGGGTCAAGCCAGCTGACGTGATATTTCCTTTTCCTAGCTTTTAATGTTATGCCCATTAAAAAAGATAAGAAAAAGGAAGACTGAAAATGTCACAGCTGCAGAAGAGACATTAAACAGAGTGCTCCTTGCTAGTAAGACCATCAGCAAGAAACAAATTGGAATGAAAAGATTTATGTGTCTTTGCCTTAGAAATTACTATTTTGCCTAATTCAGTATCTAAACTCAGCTCTGCCTCAACTTAATTTGGCTGTTCATTTAGGATTAAAAAGAAACAAATTGCCACCTGCTATATTTGTCTTTAAACAGAATTAGTGGGAATTATTTTTATTATTCATTAATTTGTTTGGCCAGCTCTAGTCATATAGTGTTAGAGGCTGTTGCAAGGAGTGTCAAGCATGATTCCTTTTTTTGGAGGTTTCCACAACAATTTCTTCAGCCAGTCTAAAATTTTCCTAATGCTCATGACTAGTACACAAGAATTTCATTTCTTGGTATCAGCCACCTCCTGTGTCTGACAGTGATGATCCCTAAATCAAAGCAGGAACAGACACTAACAGATCCCATAGATTCTCTAGAAAAAGGGCTATCTCTTCCTCTAAACTGTGCAATTTAAGTACCAGTCATTATTAATGTCATTAAAATGAAACAAGGAAACAAAAATAATAATTTTTATATAATGTAATACTTGAGCAACATTTTAGTATTGACTCTGAAAATTTGGTTAATTCCTCTGATAGAGAAAACAATGTCTTTGACTACTTTCATAAGTTTACTGAAGAATTTTTTGATTTATTATGCATGATTTCTTTAAATATATTTGAATATACATGTTTTCTTAGATTTTCTGGAATAGAGGAATATGTTTAGCACTGTGAAAGGATCCGTGAATTTGGAAGGTCTTTCTAGCCCCATGACTAGGCCTCATGTACCGCAGTTCCCCACATAAGTTTGGTGTGGTATTTTTAGCTCATCAGATATGCACAGGGAACAGCCATCACTTTTAAGTGGCATTGGCTCATACCTATGGACATGAAAGATGACCATCTCACTGGAAATTATATCTGGTCCCTTTCCCTGACAGTGCCCACTTCCTTGGTTCCTAAATTTTTCCTAATTTTTCCCACTGAAAAATCCTGGGTAAATCTGAAGTAAGAGATGTGGACATGACCACTTTTTCTGCCACTCGCACTGGGTTTTTCTTTTCTTTTTTTTTTTTTAAGCAAAGTATTCACGCATTTCAAGTATTTAATGTGACTACCCTCAGAAGAAGATTTTGGCTGGAATTCGGGGGACATGTGCATTTATATACTTCAGAAACCAGGTTGCATAAGCTAGGCATGTGGCACCTATTGCTTCAAAAATCATTTGTCCCTTAGAATTTATGCTAACAAACAGCTTGAATTTTTTGTTTTGTTTTTTGTTTTTTTTTTTTTGTTTGTTTTGTTTTGTTTTTTTTTTTTAAGGATAGATTTTTTTATAGATCTTTCCTTTCTTACTAATTTTAAAGGCAATTTCTATTTCTCTAACTGGAAACACATTTAGAAATTATTTCTACAATTCAGCCATTGTGGTTTCAACAATTGATCTGCCGTGGCTGTTGCAGTTTTCAATACTTCTAATTCCTTCTCTCTCTTTTGAAAGGATAACACTGGTTTGTTTCATTTTTTTCTGCCTTTGTTTTCTTTAAGGCCCTTTCCCGGAGGTACCTTCTCACTTTGTTAGATGCTGCCAGTGTTTCTAGTCAGCAAAAAAATCTTTTTATCCCTACGTCTTAGCACAATATTGAAAGATCATTAAATCAGCCACTTTGAATGATAAGTTCACTGTAATTTCTTCCTGATAAAAATCTTTAATCATAAAGAGACAAATCATCTCGGACATAAAGTTGTCATTCACTAACCATGTTTCTCTAAATTTTCACAAGAGGCAAACAAACCAAACTAAGTTTTCATCATGCCGGCTTCACAGGGAAATTCTACCTCCTTGAGAAAATGGCAGAGCAGGCATGTTCATGATCACTCAACTACAGTAATATTTGACAAGTCCACATTAAACTACAGATATCTGAAAAATGAAGTTTTACACCTTAAACTTGTCTTTATTCATTACAATTTCTTTTCCGCGCAAAAAGAAACCCCAAGCCAAACAACAAAACAAGTTACAGCCGCACACAAAATCTGTTCAAGATAGATGAAGATTAAGAAAATTCCTATAATTTTAATTACTGAAGCTATATTTGCTTTTCTTCTATTTCAGTCAATGGATTTTTAAAGGCTTGGAAAACAGCCAGTGAGAATGGAAATATGAACTACCTCCATTCAAAAGGAACTCTGTAAGAAACTGTTTTGGTGGGTTTTGGTTTGGTTTTTTTTTTCTTTTGTTCTTGATGATGTTTTGGTTTTGCTTTTTTTTTGGGGGGGGGGTGTTTTGATGTTTCATGGGTTTTTTTAATTAAGCTATTTGTGTAAATAAGAAAGTTCTAAAGTTAGAGCTGAAAAATGGATTCTTAATCACCAGTGCAATAATTTCACCCAGAAAGCAGATTTCTTGCATTTGCTGTCACAGCAGGAGCTTTTTATATTACCTCCAAAAATATATGTGGAACTGAGTTTAATTACTTTCTTAAATAAATAAAAATTATTACTGCTGAAAAGAGACAGTAAAAATCAAAACCAAAAGAAATACGAAGTGCTAATAAAAAATAATTATGCTGACCATACCCAAGCAATTTTTTAAAATTAGCATTAAAGATCTAATTTTATGCATTCAAAGTTTCACATTATTTAAAGTAAATATATATATATTTAGCATAATTCAGTTTCATTTAGCATTCACTAAGCAGCTATATGAAGAAAAACTTCCTTTTTTATTCAATGAACACAGTCATAAAAACAATCTTAATTTCCAAGAACTTAAATTTATCACTTTCAGCAAGACTTGGCAAATTCTGGAGAATGGGCTGATAACCATACTATAGCTGTAATGCACAGAAATCAAATGATATCAAATACAACAGTTAAGTCCCCATAAACAGTATAAAACAAAGATGACAAATGCCAATTGTGGAATATTTTGGCTAGGAATTTGGGGATGGGGTTTCTTCTGGGTTTGGAGAAAAAAATTATTTCCTTAATTAGAAAATAATTTATCAAGCAATTTTATTCAATAGTTGTGAACAGGAGATGATCAGGATTTCTTGGAGCACAGGTGTTACAGGGGCCTTTTCCCTCCATTTGAAAACAAGCATATAGACCACAGTTGGTTCTGCAGTCTCTGTGAAGATCTATTATCCCAGACCTTCCAAGACTATTCTGGGAGCCTGGCATAGTGCTAGTGAAGAAATGTGAGGTTAAAATTTTCCCTTCATTTCTGTGGTGTGTTCCTCATGACAGCTCCCCAGCTGATGGGTGTCTGCAGAGCAAGCCCAGAGGGCACCCAGGGTAGCTGGGCTGGCTGCTGTGACCCTGTATGACCAGCTTCAAAGAGTAATGAGTAGCAGATCTTCAGGACACCAATGACTGTTTCTTTCTCTGGATGCTCCAACACATCTGTGATGCTCTGACCTTCCACAAGGAAACTGGGTCACAGAGCAATAGGAATGATGCTATGAAGGGTTTCCTAGAGGCCTGCACTTGTTTTATGCGCTTGCATGACTCCCTAAATGGATGACTGCTAAACTGAAATAACAGGAAGAGTATGAAGCAAATTATGCTTCCTTTCATACTATTTGCCAATGTCTGAAGCAAAATTATGTGAGCTGCAAAACATGACCAGCATTCAGGAACATAAAATCTTTTAAAATACATGTAAAAACTGAATATTCTCTCCTTACTCTGAAGCCTGGTGTCCAGCATTAGTCTTCTGAATGTCATCCAATGGCATTTTAAAAGAATTGGTTCACAAAAGGATGGTAACTCAGTGCTTAAAATTCTTCAAGGGTTTTCTTAGTATCAGAAGAGAAAGGGTGAAATCTATCAAAAAATCTATATTTATCTGTATAGCCAGTTGATGATCCTTCAATAGATACAATAGGACAAGAGCGAGCACAGTGATCCCTGAGTCACTCAGAGGATACACTGTTGGCCTACAAACTAGTTAGGTATCACAATGAATTGAGCTTTTCTATGTTCAAAATCCATTTGACAAATAATAAATAAATAAATAAAAGCCTGTGAACCAGACTCCAATTTAATGAGACTGTAACAGAAGCCATAAAATTCAATTATTATTATATCAATTATATTCAATTATACATCAAACCAAAAGTTTTCCTGAAAATACTGGAAAGAATTTCAAATTACCATGAAATGATTGACTTTATGTGTATATTGAATACCATGGTCTAGAATGTTGTATGGGAATGAAATTCAAAATAGAAATGGTTGTTGCTTGTGGGTATTGTTACCAGGAAAAATTTGAAAATATTTTTAATTTCTAAAATTACCAAGTAGATAATGTATTCAATCTGTTACAGTGCAGTGCTAATAATAAGTTAAGAATGTACAGACGCTTATGCAGTGAAAAGTACCTGAAACAGTAAAACACACATAAAGCTTAAACTCATCAACAATCCATTGTAATTAAAAGAAATTACTTAGCAAACACGAAGCGTAAGTCACAGAAATACTGCTACCTCTTTTTCTTTGGCAAAACTTGTAAAAGAACCTCTCCTGTGAAAGTGGGAAATCATCAGATGCACAAGATATTAAACAATACTTTCTCTGTCCATTTGGAGGGCTCAGAATGAATGTCGGCAGTACACAGCCAAGGACCTGAGTATTTTCCAAGTGAAAGTGATAGCCAGAGGAACAATTTGCAATTAAATGGCATGCGCTCATGTGCAGACATTTAGCTCTCAAAACTGCAGTAGAAAAACATATACCCCTAATTTTCTGCACCTCCGCTATTTTTGCTCCAGCTGGATACCCATGACTGACCCCTTTTCTCCCACTATTTTCTTAAATTCTAATCTAAACCTGCTTATCCTAACTTTCAGCAACTTCTGCAGAAGCAAAACAGAAAACTCAGCTGGAAATACTTGACCATCTTGAAACAGACAGTAGAATAAGTACAACAAACGAAACAGTAACATACAAAGAACAAGACCTAAAGAACAAATAAAATATGCAGAAAATCAAAGGCCTAGTATAGACCATTTTGTTTGTTAGGAAAAGCAGCTGCCCTGGGAAAGCTGCAGCTCATGGCATCAAATCACAGTAAGTCAGCATCGCCAGTTCCCCACACATTAACCCATAACAGAAAGACATACTAAGCAAAGATTCAAGTGTAAGGCTTAACTTCAGATATGAAGCAAGATGAGCAGTCAAGGGGAGTACTACTTTGCAAAAGATCATAGTTATAGCATTAGAGATTTACATACTGATTACCCACCCTGATTTATATTCCTACTGGTGAGTAATCACACTGATGTCAATAGTACTACCTGCCTAAGTATATGATCATCATAGTATGGGAGGTAAATTGGGATTAAGATTCACCCAGGTTAAGATACTTCAAATTCTATCTCAAAATGATAATTTCTTGACAGTCTGCTCATGACAACTATTCTATGTAGAAGTGCAGCCATTTTATTCCTACTGACCTTACTTTCTCATCACAAGAAGTAAAACTTTTACAAGCCAAATAGATGCCTTTATTTCTGCACAACTTCATGGTTCTAAAAAGGGGTGAGAAAAAAAAAATCTTGGAGATTTTTCCAATTATATAAAGCGTATGTGTAAAAAAAAGTCTCCTGTCCCATTTCTGAAGCACAAATTTATCTGACTTCAGTGGATTCACTAAAAATTATTGTGACTCTCCAGGTTCCATCTTAACTGCCACACAGGTACAGACTGGACTGCAGAAATGACAAAAGAGCCCCAAAAATGGTTATTCAAGCCATAAGAGACTATGAGATTTGCTCAAAATTATGTGATTTAAGCACCTTTCAATATACGCCTTTCTTATTTTTGTTTTTTTTTTTTAAGGGATGTATTTTGAAGCTATCTTCTACAGTCATGATACCTAGAAACCTAGGATTCATAACACATCGTCCAATGTCATCTTTTTGCTACAGATATGATTAACTTGAATAACTTTCATTGCTCATCACTCCGTTAGCTGAAAGTTATAACTTCTGTGATCTAGCAGTTCTATTGCTCATATTCATATATGCTCATATAGCTTGCTCACAATTTGTTTCAGACTAAAACATGTCATCAAATGCAAATACTTAAAATAATATTTGTTTGCTAACATAACTGAGAAAACAATAATATTTAGTAGGCTTAGAAGAAGGATTATGCATAGAAAGTGTACCATGTATATTCCTAGATTTCTCTTCTGTTCTGTCTAATGGCCTTTGAGATTTTCATGCAATGCTCTGATTTTCTAAGTTGGAGCATTAAGAGAAAAAAAAGCATAGAACATATCATAAAATAATAATATTAGGTATCACAAGTCTTTCATGTGCCCATAAACAGTACAGAAATTACTCAGCAAATTTGTAAGTGTAAAGTGAATATACTGCTGTTATAAAACAAATTTAAATTCCTTTTTTTTGTATGTCTTTTTATATTTAACCCAAAAGCCAAGTAAAGCACTTGTGTACATATAAAAGACTTGAAGTCAGCTTTCTATCCAAGAAGACAGAGCTGGATCTGAAACCTGTTGTCTCCATTCTCTTCTCCTGTAGTAAATGTAACTTAAGGAAATAGACAAATGCTCATGTTGTCCTGACAGTTCACAGACAGGGGCATTCTCAATTCCCTCAGCAGATCAACTCCTAACACACCTCTGCTGAGAATATCAGTGATACAATTAATTCAGCCCTCTGTATAATTGCTTTAGGATATCCTCACACATAGATTTTAATTTCCCAAGCTAGAAGGACTTTTTGGTGAAATAACATGGTACAATCTTTGTAAAAAACAGTAGTAAACCAAAATGGGGAACAGCCTCCATCCCAATGTAAAAGACATTTTCTTCAGCAAAGACAAATTTGATTCTACCCAGTCAAAACAATTCCTCTTAAAGAACAGTATGAAGCACTAATATTACAAGCTCTAATTTAAATTACATCCATTTAGGAGGCAAAATGATAGTAACTGCATGGAAATTCAGATTTGCATTGCAGGCTTTCAGAGAAGATTGCAGTTTTATCCTCCATAGCCTAGCAGTTCTAAAAAGATGTATTGATATGTCACAAACAGCTTCAGGAATCTTCTTTGGAATAGTGCTATGAGCATTTATTGTGAGGTCTGCATTGTGTATCCTTTCGTTTTAGCAGTAATTAATGGTATGCACTTGTCTATTAGTATTTAGCTTGTCTCCACTTGCACAAATTAATGAAAGGACTTTTCTTTAATTAAATTAAGTTACATTACTACCACTACTCCAGAACTGAGTATCACGACGCTTTCACTTTTGCTATGATTGGCATAATCCTTAATATAGATAAGCCTACATATAGAAATAGCAGGAAAAAAGGAATGATTGCACTGCTTCCCAGGAGAGCATATATTCTGTAACAGAAAACAAACTTGCACAAGATGTGTCTAAGCTTGCTGAATTTTTATGATGATTTGTTCAAAGCCAAGTAAGAAACTGGAAGAAAGTGGTAAACTGAAAAAAACATGCTAAATAAAAATACCGTTCTACTGGTCTATTTGCTATAAACAAATTTCATATAAATTCGGGTACTGTGCCAGTGAATGAAGCTGGTTTCAGCAACATTTTTTAACTCGGTGTGCAGGGTTGCATGAACACAGCTGTACTGCTCTAGTCCCACAATGGTTTCTGCACTGCCAGCTTAAATACCTCTGTACCATACTCCACTGCTTTCCCTACTGCAGGGATAGCACAGCAAGCTCATCTGGCTCCTTTCCTGTTCTCTACACACAGCTCAAGTCAATCACAGGTGATTACATTGGAAACTGAAAGTCTTATATAAATAGAAATTATAGTCTTAATACCATGGCATTTTTTAAGAAAGTTGTTCTCCATGGTACCAATTGAAGTGCCTTTACAGTCCCAAACAGATTCTCTCCTATACAGAGGGGCAAATTCTCTTAAGAGAGAAGTCCAGAAAGCACATTCAATTGCCCCCTGGAGATGTCTTTCTCCCTCCTAACTACAGAGAATACCTCAAATGTTAGCTTAGTTTTGGTGTCAAAAGTTAGATGGGAGGAAAGCCACTCATGAGTGAACCTCCCTAGACTCACAACTTTGGGTCAATTATAGTATTACAAGTAGGATCATTGCCCTCAGTGATAAAATACTGCTAAAGGAGATGGGAAAATTCAGAAAACAAGAGGCAAAGGCGCAGATTACTAGTGACAAAAAAGGAGAAAAAGAAACCCCAGATATTAAAATACATTGCCATGTTTGTACCTAAACCTAAAGGATGGCTTCACATGGAAGATTAGGCTATCTTTTAAATTAGTTAAATACTTCATGGTCAGAGGCACAAGTCTAACTTCATTCGCTGCCTTTAAAAAACACTCAGGATTTCAAAATGCAAATGCTTAAAGTTGGCTTTCCCAGGTGTATTAATGTGCAACCGATTAGTAGCTGAGGATTTGACTAACAGGAAATAAGAGGATTCTGGTATATCTAGGCTTCAGACAGAAAAGCCAGCCTTTCCAGAACTCAGAAAGAGATATAAACCCAAGAATAATTTGTAAGATTATGATAGTGTAAAATAGATATATTCTAGTCACTGGACTGTAAGTCTCAGAAGAATACAAGACAAAATTGGTCTATCAAAAAATTGCAAGCTACTCATCATAGAAAAATTATACATGCAACTATGAAACCACAAGCTGTAATTAGAAAAATAATCCTCTCCAATGTGTTAAAATTTAGATTAAATTTTTGCAAGAAAACACTTTTTCTTTATGTTGGAGGCAGTAATAAAACATATTCCTACTGCCTGCCTACCACCAAGAGATTTCCAGCCATTGATAAGATAATTATCTGGGAAATTCTAACGTTCTTGACAACTTATTCCTGCTTCAGAAAGGTTTCAGTCTAAACAGCGAGTACTAAAATCCAAAGGTTTCTTCTCTTCCATTATTTATACCAGAGAAGACTTACCACAAATATTAGGGCTTTCACTGAATCATAGCTATGGTTTGATAATGGCTCAAGGAGCATTAGGAAGTATGAATGCCTAATTCAACTTGAATAAATCATATTTCTAATGACTTCATCAAAGGATTTTTAGTGCTACAGAAACTTATGTATGAGTTTGCTTTGTAAAATAAGACATAAAAGCTAGGTTGGATTAAGTCAAGTTACCATGTTAAGACATATTGCTTTCAAGGACACAGGAGCAAACATGACAAAAGTCTCCTCCACAAAGACTTAAAATATCTTAAATAGTGACAAAAGGCTAATAAAGGCCTTTTTGAGTAAATAGTCTGTCAAAAATTAGTATCTACGGGAAAGTGATAGATATTTACTTTCATCAGAAGCATAATTCCCTGAACTAACATTTTTCTACTCCTCTGGACATTAATTTATTTTATGCCTTTACCACAGACCTGAAAACCTTCTAATAATAAACAGAGACACAGAGGTGAAGCACTGTGCGAAAGCTGTATGATCACTCATTGCACTATACCTACTATGTCAAAGGAGATGTTCAGTTTCACAAACTGGATACTGAGCACTTGATATAAAACATTACATTTGCTGAAGGTTTCCATTATTAGCAGCTCTGTATTTCTAAAGATGCTTAGGAGCATTGCTTTTTAACACCCTAAAATAAAGAATAAAGTCTGTCAAGGGATTTAGCTGCCACTCTTGACAATGCCAAGTAGAGCATTCATCCAGCTCTACAATCTTCCAGCCCCCCCCCAACTGCACGTCCAAGTTTGTGGTACTCACATGCCAGGTCCCTCAAGTCCAGACCCTGCCAGGTTCTTGGAGTATGAACTTGCTCGCAAGGGGCATCACTCTTGCCCTGCAGAGAGCACCAGTACATTTTCTGAGAACATACTTTTCAGAGCAGATGCCACATGTATTGTTGGGGTGGGGAAGCAAAGGTAGGGAACAAGAAAGCAAGACTTTCTGAAAACACAGTAAATGAAATTCTTTCTTGGGAGACAGACAACCCCTCTTAATCTGATCTATAAAGAGTATTGGATTTGAGACTGAATGACTCCCAGAAGGGTCCCATTAACCAGAATGTACCTGTTATTTGGCAAGATAACTGTTTAATTTTCCCCTCTTGGAATGGTTCAGTTTGCTTTAAAATATTTATTCAGCCAAATAGAAAGCAACTGACTTCACAGACCAATGTTAGTCCACTGTTATGTGAAGAAAAGGGATCAGGTTTAAGCTCCTCTTCCATTAGCTATTTGATCAATTACTGAAACTGGCAAAGTTTCAAAAGGAGAAAGTCACTAACTTCATCCTAAAATAACCATTCAGTCAGTAGTTAGGGCACACTTCTGACCTGAAAGTGCCTGTGAGTGCAATTTTTAACCCAACTCAGAAGTGTGGTATGCTTTTAAAAGATCATCCTCCTCAATGCTAAGTGCTCTAATTACTGAATATTTGGGCATCAATTAGCAGTGTGTTCTAATTATTTTGGAGAAAAGACAGATCTATCTTATGTGTTTCCTTTCAGGGAACAGTAGACATTTCCCCAGCGCTGAAAGTAGATGCCTTTAAGGTGTAGGCTGTATGTGTATTACTGTTCTACCATATTTCCTTGAAGCTCTCCCTTCTTTTGCTTGCAAATTTCTCTGGATCCTGCTCTTACTCATCTATCTCTCATGCTCTGCATAGGAAGCCTAACTTGGGGTAGAGAACAAGCCTTTATCAAGTACCTGTCAGTAGACATTTGCAGTGGTTGATTGTTGCATCTAATTAGAAGTTTGGATACTAAAAGGCAAAGCAATTCATTATGTCACTTTTGGCATCTTAGCTCACGTTAGATGAAGTGTCAGTGTTTATGAGATGGACACCATTCCCCAGGACAGTAAGTGGCACAGACTGGGTACTGAGCAACCTGCAAGCAGAGGAGAGGGCTACACAAATTCATGACACTGGACTGGCGGTTTGATATGGAAGGGAATGATAATCATAAATTCTGTTTAAAATTTCACCCAGACAGAAGTTAAGCACCCTGCTTAGGATCTGCAGGATGCGCATCTGCCTGTCCAAGCTTCAGAATTTGTTAGCAAAGTAGACTTTTTTTTTTTTTCCAAATCTGGAGAAAGAAATGGAATAAAGCTTTTCTCCTACTATAAACAGAAAAGAGATGTGCTGCTGCTTCCCTAGTAGCACTATGGTTAGGTTTGCTGCCCAAAAAGTTGGCAGCCTGTGTTCAGCTCCGCTGATTTGCTGCTCTAGCTGTGGCACTGCAACCTGCTACTCTCAGAGACTGTTCTGAGACAAAACACTGGCAACACCTGTAGGAACCATGTCACTACATAGTCAGAATGGGGAAATTAAATATTTGTTTTCCCACACAGGAGACAAATGACTGTTTACCTTAGTGCCTGACAGAGCTGCCCACTGAATGGGCATCTGGTTGCAGTACTTAGTCCATGAGCTGGCATGGTGAAAGATTTACACAGTCCTTGAACTTGTCCATTCTTCAGAAAACTGAAGATTCTTCTGAGGACACACACAAATACAAATTTTAAGACTAAATAATGAGCTAGGCATGGGCAACTCTGGGGCAAGGTGGTGGTGCAGTTTACTTCTCAGAGCGTAGGAGACTGTCACTTGACCGGGAGAGGTAGTGAGGGTTTGTAGTGATTCCCAATTACCATACATTGGTTTGGTTTGCAAAGCAGTCTCGGTGTGTATGGGTTAGATTTCTTTTGAAGCAAAGAAAATTAGAAGCGCTGCTTACAGACTGTACCAAATCTTCTACAACCTGCAGTGGCAACAAAAGGATCTGGACTAATTAGTCCTTTGAAGAGCCTCAGACTACATTCAAGGTAGTTAACATTCAGTCCAAAATACCAAACTAAATCTACTCCATAGTAAAACACATAGATCACATACCTTAAATATAAGAATCTCAGCAACAGCTGCTTTGATCTACCAGTCTGCTCCTGTTGTGCTGAGTTACTTACTAATACAGACAAATATACCCAAGTCACATTTCTGCTGCCTAAAACCTTTAATATATTTAGTTGTAAGTCTCTGTGTGGATTTTGCCCTCAGTCATCACATATAATTTAGTTAGTGAAAACTTCCAAGTTCCCTCTTCATTTTTTTGTTTTTTTTTTTTTTTTTTTTTTTTTCCCTGGAGCAAATAAATAACTTATCAATAATTAAGTAGGAAGTGACAATTTGGTAAATTATGCAAAGGGAAAATTGGAAATTAAGAACTGCAATAAGGCATATCTGAGGAATAAAAGAAACAAAGGCATGAAGAAAGTGTCACATAAGTTAAGGAAAGATCAGTAATAACTAAGAGTAAATGGCCTAGAAAGGGATACTGGTAGTAATGAAGCAGGAGGAAAATACTATTTTGAAGCAATACCTTTTTAGAAAGCTTAAAACAGTACACATACTAGTTGTTAGCGCAGTTTACTATCTAGACCACTCAGTGACTATTCTCTCAAGGCTATATCAAACTTTTCTCATTGGTGCTGAAATAGCCTGTGATTATCATGTATTACCTTCCCCTCATGGCATCAAAATTGTTCTCCATATTTGGGGGAAAATCTGTGCTAAAATAATTTTGCACTGTAAGAGGAGGCATGACTCAGCTGCAGACTGGGAACCTGGTGCCTTCCATTTCTAGCTGTGCATCTCTGACCTTCAGAGAGACGTAATTTTGGAGTCATTTTTTCTACTTACCTGAAAACTACTGATAATCCATAACCATTACACAGCATTAAGCGCTTACAAGAATGGGGCACAAACGCAAAAATGACATATTCTGTAACCACACGGTGAAAGGAACAAATATTGTTTGCATAGTAATGTGAGCAAAAAGAATTACAAATTAGGCCAGTCCAACAAAGGTAAAGAAGAGAGAAATCCGTAAATCCACACAGGGAATTGCTCTATTAGAGGTGGAAAACATTAAAAAAAAAAAAAAAAAAAAATAGGGTGCCTGAGGAGCTCAGCTGCTATTATGGACCAGGAGGAATAGGAGAATATATGCATGTATGTGCGTGTACGTGCATATATATGTATATTCCCATATAAGTGTGTATATATACTTAAAAGTCACATGGTTAAGACACAGTGATTCTCTTCAGCCAATTAGACTATTGTCTTTATACACCTTAAAACAGACAGCTGAAGATTTTCCCAGTAACACCCAATAGGATATCATATTCTTCCTGTAGATATAGAGCCGCATGAATTATTTTCAGAGGAGAATGAAAAATACTTTGATGTCTTTACATCAAAACATCTCTAGGAATTGTGCAAATTTAAAGAAAAAAATTAAGAAGTGAAAAGGGTATATTTTTCAAGTTTCTGTTCTGAAATTGCTTTCCACCGCAGTGTTTTTTATACCATGCAAAATAACAAACTGTTTTGGTCTTATCATAATCAATCTTCTAAATTTATCTACAACTAGATTGGCCTACAAGCAGAAAAACTGACTAAAAAAAAATAACTTCTTAATCTGTAAAAACATCCAACTTATGTTTTTGTTCTTTTCATAATAAACTGGCAAAACTGTAAAATTTTCCATAAACAAAATGATATTTTCATATGGTTGAGTGCTTCATTACTAACTGTGCAACAGACTCATAACATTTTTTTTCCCTGTGTACCTTAGGTGTTAAGGAAAACAGATTTTGCTCCTCAGTGATGAACAGTATGCATAATACGGTTGCAAAATCATTATTTGAGAAAGCAAGTTGTCTCCTCATCTAGCCTGTTTTGCCACATAACAAGATTGAGAGGAATATGGTGATGTGAAAGCTAATTAAATTCAGGCTTATTTGAAAGTGTCAAGATGATGTGGGATGAAGCAACCTATTTTAATAACAGGTAGTCTCCCAGTTTCAAGTTATACTTTAAAGAGTGGCATTTGTCTCTATATTTTGTAATCATGTAAATGCGAAAAAAATGTGACTGCTGGTACCTTCTTTGGATACCCACTGATGTAGTTAGCACGTTTTGCTCATCTACTTCTTTCTTTCTACTGAATTGAATTGACTCATGCGTACTGTAGTTTATAGGTACACTCATATACTCGCATACCACACTCAGATACCATTCTTATTTATTTCATTAATTACATGAAATCAAATTACTCTCAAGCACATGCTGGATATTAACAACTGTATAAATATTCCCAGCCCCAGGTTTCATAGCAGTGTTGCTGTGTTTGACTCCAACATGCAATCAGTTTGGAATTCCTCCCCATCAACTACTGGTGCTATTTGTCATGTAGGACTTAAACTTGTCTGGAAAGATCTAAAACCCAAATGTAATTATTGGTTTATGTTCCTTTTGTTATAACTGCTGTAACAGTATGGGTGCTATCAGCTGCTTGCACTTGCCTGTCCTGGGATACCTGTGGAATAAAGGTTCTTCATCTCAGTGGGGCCTGAAGGACACACACTTCACTTATCTACGTGCATTTTAACTATGAAATATTTTAAATGCTATTTTGCAATCTTCTCATTGCTTTCTCCTTCAATATTCTTTAGTTAGAATCTCAAATACTATCTGCTTGCTGCAAGCATGCACGTGGGCCTGTGCTGGTGGTCCAGCAGGTCAGGAAGGCACGTATAGAGAATCCAGGCTCATCAAAGTCAAGACATGGGGAATTTTGGCAGAGTCCCCCAGGAAGGGAAGGCAGCTCGTCATTCTTTTGCTCCCCACACATGCTGCCCATCAAGGGTGACTGGTAAATAGCTGTAGGGGAGGTGTGGAGAATGTATAGGCAGTGAGTTTTGACTCCTTAACTAAATCCAACTCTTGCAATATTAATACCAATGCTAATACTTCATGTAGGACACAAGCTGTCTCTTAGTGTAACTGGTTGTGGCAAATGTTGTTTGAGGCAAGCATTCTCACTTAAAACTCTCATAATTATTTCAAGATCTAGAATTAGAAAGATTCTTATGCTCCAAAATGGCATTTATGAATAATAGTCTTAAGCAGTTAGTTTGTGAAAATCCTGTATTGCCAGCTTAAATAAATTGCTAAATTGGTATAGCCCTAGGTTGATAGCTTTGGCTGATAAATTTTACTCCAAACATAAAAATACAGGCAATAATAATAACTTGATTGCTTTCTAAGTGTAGTTGAAAGTTCTTCCATTCCATTTAAAAGTAATATTCACCAGTAGTGATCATATTTTCATATTCAAGTTCTTAATTTTTAGAGTTTGTGATTTTCCACTTTTCAAAATTAACTTAGGTTCTTCTATTACTGACCCATACTAATGCTAAATTCAAAGCATGAATTATTTCTATTGAAAAATAATTTTGATGGAGAATTCCAGATTAAGTTCTGTTATCAGTTCTACTGTCTCCCTCTAAAGCTAAGCCCTCCACTGCCTTGTCAACTAGGAAGGACTCAATTCTGACAAAGTCAGAGTACTTGTTGCACGAGAAACTTGGTGTACACAGTCAGCCAATTTATTGGAACACACATATTTCTAAAGCTCTACATTTACATAAACAATTTCAGGATTGATGCCTTCATTCAGCACAATCTTAATTTTATGGAAGGTGTTTCTTCTGTAGTTTAAGCCACTGAAGGAGCTTCACTGAAATCCTATTGTCAGAATACACAGTTTCATTGAAGTCACAACGTTCCACAAAATTGAACTGATTTTGCTGAAGTATTGGTTTCAAAACAACAACAAAAAATCCTCAAAAAAATAAATATTTAAATTGTTTCTTATACACTGGGATGTGTATTACAACACTGAACATTTCAGTCTTTCCAAAACAATCCTGGGAAGAAACTTTGGTTTTTGAAGACTTCTAAATTTGCGTCATTCATTTCAAAAGGAGACTTTTGTAATTTCAAAAACCTCTGCATTGTCACCCTGATAAGCAGAGAAAACTGGTTTCGTTGCTTTCTGAGCCTGCTTCACCCCATGGTACCTGGCATGGTCTACTTGCCACCTGCATCCATCTGTCCTTGGCTAGTAGTCTGCTCTGGGTACTGCTCTTGGTACCTGACTTCCTAAAATGTGGTGACTCATCTGAAGAAAGTCTTTGAATATCTACAGGAAGTTAATACTGCTTAATAATTCAGAGTCTATTTTAAAATATTTTGAACTCCTACCCAGAGCCTCCATCTGGGGTGAAAAAATGGGTGGAAAAAAAAAAAAAAAAAAGCGCTGCAGGAGGAACTGTAAGGAAACATAAAGACAAAAATGCAAACCAGATGCTTAGTTATTAAGTACAGGCAGAGTTCATTCAAAGTAGTTTAGATTTCTAACTTGAATTGTAGTTCAAATCTGTAAGAAAGACACCATGTATTAAATTCCAACTAGATTAACGCTTGTTAGTATTAATTATCTTCTTAAAGAATATTTAAGCATTACTCACTCTTAGCCATTAAAACAAACTAATCAACAGTCAAATATAAACATTATACAAAATTCGATACTGGTTTTTTGCTAATTACAAAGAACTCTACATCTGTCATTTGTTCAGAATTTTAATTTGGGCATCTTAATACGCAAATGATGATTAATGCTTTAATGCTAGCTACGTGCTTTGTAATGGAAGTTGATATAAAAAGAAAACATTTTCTAGGATTTATTAGGTAAATAAAACCCAAATAAAGATGCTAGATAAATGCAAAATTATAAGATTAAAACCCCTCAACACGCACCTTAAACATAAGAAGTAATTTTGAAAGAAGAGTATGTTTAAGCCATTGTGTCTTTCAAAGATTAGGCCTTATATATCTCTTCTTCCAATCCATTCCCATGGAATGGGAGGACAGACTTTCCTGTGGCTTCAGTTTTAACACTTTCTCAGTTTGAAACTGCTGTAGTTGTTGTCCTGGATAAACTAAAAGTCTGAAGAAAAAACAAGAGACCTTAGAACACCTGGATTATCACTCGAATATTCACTTTTGGTGTGCAATTGGTGGCTTCCCTTAGGTCAATAGCTTTCTTTACATAGTAGGTTTAGATTGCAGTATAAAACAATTACAATGGTTTTAAGTGGACTTTTTCCAAAAGAGTAGTAAGCTTAATTTATACAAAATAAAACATTACATATAGAGATCCACTCTAAATAATAGATTTTTATTTTATATTTAATTTGATTTCTGAAATTTTCTTCTGCTGAATAACAGACATTAGGGGGGGGAAAACAACACGCCAAACATTAGTATTAGAATGGTCTATTTTAGATTGCATGGTTAAATCGCTGGCTAGTGTCAGACAAAAAAATACAGCATTATGTGGTAATGACATATAAACAACTATATGGCTGTTTGTTCATGGATTATATACATTATTTCAGAACAAAATACCTGACAACATGGAACTAACAGACTCTATACCAAATTAAAAAGAAAAAAAGAAAAAAGTGCGCAAGATTTTTTGAAAACAAAAGAAAAATATTTGTGTGTTACAAACTCATTTTTCTCTCTGCACCAGTTGGTGAAATACAAATACAAGTCTTTCCAGTAAGATATGCTTGAAGAACTAAATGTCTCAGGAGATTGGTAATCACATTTTTGGAGCCTTTCACTTCTAGTTCACTGATTCAAATACACACAACATGCAGTAGTGATGGAAAATCATTGTGATTTAAAAGCTGATTTGTGGCCCCTGTGAAACGAACTGGGTATTTCGCTCCATTTCTTAGAGGATCTTGAAAATGTACTCGGCACTTTCAAAAGCACCACCACCGAGAATACTGAGACACTCTCAGGATCTGTCTAGGTCCCCATGGAGCCACAGCCAGGGCTGGTTTCTCTAAAGATTACAGAGGCTGAGGATAACGAATAAAATCCCATTCTAGGCAATTTCCTCCATATGTTGGGCTTTTGGAGCAAAGAGGTCCTTAGCCACCTGGAAGATCTCGATATGTGAAGGTTTTCTTCGTTTCAAGCGCCCAGCCAAGCCCGGCTGAAATGGCAGCTCAGTGTGGGGTCACCACATTGCACTGCTGCTCTCTATGCCTCACAGATGCTGGGCAAAACCAGTTCATTTTCCATTTTTCCCAATCTGGTACTTTCCATTGGCATTAAATATATTTAATCTAGGAGGAAAAACAGCAGAAAGACCCCACAGAAGTAACTATACTTTTTGAGAGAGAAATTGCATTACCGTCTTTTATTACACAGAGGTACTTACCTAGGTAGGAATATTTAATAAACTGTCCTTTGTCAAAATCATATCTTCCACATTCTAGAAAACCTACCTGACGATAGTTTTTCTAATGAGCTACAAATTATCTGTGTTAACCAGTGAATGTTTTATATTGTCTCCTTTTAGGATTTAACTTCCTTTACATTGGGGACTTTTCTTTCACAAGAAGTGTTCTCTTTTTAAGAAAATACACTCATCATTTTTTCTGAACATTTAACATTTTCTATTAGGAGTTTCCCCAGAGGAGAGAAAGAAAAGTCTGTCTTCGTTAGACAACAAGTATAAGTGGGGAAATTAAAACATTGGGATGTCTTGTCAGCTATATACATTGTCTTCTATGATGTCACATTTGATTTTCTTTTTTTACAACTTTGACAGCATCATATTAAAAAAGTGATTGCACAATGACAGCACTGGCTTTGAATTATTCAGCTTATGAGTGCACTCTTACAGGCAGACTGCTTTGTATTTCCTGCCATTTCTGAAAAACTGACATTTAAAAAAATGTAAAAGGAAAGGGAAAATGATTGCTAATAACTAATTAATAACTTAAGCTTGGCAAAGGTAACTTCGTTTAAATAGAATATCACACAAATTAAAACCAAATTAAACATAATATGCAATGTATTTCAAAAGTCACTTGAAAAATAATTCTCAGGGTGACATTTTGGCCTCGGTAAAATTGATGGCAAGACTCCAATTCAGTTTCGGTGGAGCCAGGACTTCCTCCCAAAAGAAGAAAATCCCAACATTTCCAGCCCAAGTTTAGGAACTATCTGTCAGAATTCTTGTGGTACTTAATTAAATTAATTTTATCCATCCATTCCCTTAGAATACACTCCAGCCGTTAATATTTACCGAGATTAATGGGGCTTTTTCCATTTGACTGCCATATGGGATTCAGAACTTTAAAGTTGGAACCTCCTGGGTAATTTTTACAATGGTCTTTCAGGGTTTATACTGTGTATTTTCCTATCATGACTGGGTTTTGTCAGCTTTCATTTTTTGCTCCATTTTAGCTCGGTCTAATGTTAAATAAGTGCAATCTGTTGGTTCGTTTGTATAAAATAAGTTCAGCTATAACCTTTTTCAGAGTGTACAAATTTGTCATTTCTTCATTACAATTTAAGGTTATTTTTAAATCACTAAGGATATTTTTAAATCACTGAAGTTGGAAACATCTGCTCTCCAGCTTGATTAAATTCAGCTAGTCATTTCATAAAGAACTATAACCCCAATAATGCCATTTTAACATGCTATTCCTACCACCTAAAATGAAATTTTAGTGGTATCAGATATGAAAATATCATTCAAAATCAAACCCTTTTTCCAGTAAACATGTCTATTATTTAACAGTTTGGTTTCACTGAAACTGTTCCTCACTATATATACATTATTCTTTCTCACAAGAATTATCTCAGCTGAGCCGCCTGGACAGGTAAAAACTATGGCTGGAGTACAGCTCAGAGGGTTAAAGTGTAGAATATTCTATATGAGACATGAAATAAATCCTTCCAGCTATGGCAGCAGCGAAATATACAAATGATCTTTTCACATTCTGGTTCCTCAAAAATGGTTAGCAGAGATGTCTTTGAATCTCGTCACAACAGTGCCTAGGGAGAATCTCATCTGATTTAGCTGGGTTCAGAATCACGACTGCAGTTATGCCAAGAAATATGCCGGTATTCCTTCAGAAATATCTGATGTTTACTCGGGAGTTTATTTTGTTATTAAAAATACCTATTTTGCTGTTCTTCATCTCTCTTCCAGCATCTCTCTATTTCAGTTTGAAGATGACAAGAGTGCTGTTTTCATCACAAGCAATGAAAATTAGTTACAGATCACTTGCACCACTTATTTTAGTTCACCTATTTAACCTGAATCTAGTCTCTTTCAACACATGAATCACCTCAGACAGCATTTTTTCATTCTTAAACAGTTACAAACTCGTCTTCCTTTCCTACTGATGAGCCAAACTTACTGCAAAATGTACAATTAGAAACAAGGTATCACAATTCAATAACATTTTATCCTGCAATATCAATATTAGTTTGCAAATATTATGCCGGAAATAAAAATGCAGGAGCTTCCAGGACAGAATCCTTCTGTTCTTATTATTTACTCCTTAACCTCTACTCAAGCAAAGTCCAGTTGAAGACAACAGATGGTACCTATACAAGTACAGAGTAAAAACTGCAAAGTAATATAGCCCTCTACCAATGTCAAGTGTTTTTAAAATCCTTCCTCATCAAAGACTTCATGGTTTAAATGCTGGTTCAATAGAACAGTAGTAACTAAACTGAAATGAGAATCATTTTCCTTCCCAACTATTTGTGGTTTGGCTGACAACAGGCTGACCATCACAGGTGACAGACTCATGTCTGTAACCTCTAAATCTTATTGATTCAGGGTGCCACCAGCCGTGGCTGTTAAGATGTGATGAAACCTTTCTGACTAGTCTCATGCAGATTCCCCTTCCTTTTGCAAGAAGAAAACTCATCATCCTGCAAATACAGGAAAGCTAAACCTACACAATTAAAAGCTTTTCATTCTGCAAATGTCCTTTACTTGTATGTAGAACAGCATGAATCTCTTTACCCAACGCGATGCAGGACTAAGAAATCCTCTGTGATAAAGGCTACTACGAAAAAGTAGAAGTGAAAAACAAACAAACAAACAAAAAAAAATCCAACCAAACAACAAAACAGAATCCAATGCAAGCCAAGCAAAAACTCCAACAAAATTTAACAAAACCATGAATCGGGAAAAAAACTAAAAAAAAAAAAAAAAAAATTTTGCCAGCCTCCATCAGTTTTAAGTGTTATCATAGCACCAGCTTCTGGAGAAGTGAGTGAAGATTTAAGATAAATTTTCTGTGCATACTTGTTGGCTATTTGGCAAAGAGGCAAAAGGTTGTTGCTCTATTTTTGATTTGCTTTCCTTTTCTATTTATTTTCCCAAGGTGGTTTCCAGGTCTTTAACATTGCTCTGAGCCAGAGATGCTAAATAAAAGAAGGCAGAAGTGCTGCTGCCATAACAACCCTTCTACAGGGAACTATTGGGATACGGATAGTTACTACACTACCTACAACCAGCCGTGTGCATCATGACACATAAAAACCAGAGAACAGGCTATCAGTCACAGCACCCATCATCTGTGGGCTCTGGCAGCCAAAGTAAAATAAGCACGGACTCTTCCCCTCACCCCCAACCTTCGTTTCTTTCACTGTTTGTTGGGGGGAGGCTCAAAAAAAGTCCATCCGGGAGCCGAGTCCCGCCCGGAGCCGCCCCCCGTGGCCCGCGGGAATGGCCCCGGTCCTCTGCGCCCGGGGCCCCGACAGGGAGGACCGGCACCCTCCGCCGTCTCCCGGGTGGTACTCAGGGGAAGCAGCCTGGCCCACCCCGCATTCAAATGGTACCTAGCAAAAGTTAAAGCGCTGCCCCCCTCCTCCCCCGAGCCTCCCCGGGCGGGGGGTGCTGCGGACGGCTGCGTGGAGATGAGGTCGGGGGAGTCCTGGCCCCGGCTGGGCTCGGGGTTGCCGGGGTGCCCATGTGCACGGCTGTGCGTGTGCGAGACCCCCGCGGGAACGGGCAGTGGGTCTGGAGCCGCTTCCCCCGCAGCCCCCAGGACCGTGGGGACACCCCTGCTGCCCGCGGACCTTCCGCCACCGCGGGGGTGCAGGGTCTCAAGTCCGGGCCGGGACCCCCCGTCCTTTGCCCAGGGGCGGGAGCAGGGGTGCGCGCGGGGCCTCCCCCCGCTCATTCCCAGGGCCGCTCCGGGATGGGAGGCGCGGGGGAAGGAAGAGGGGGGTGCACGGCAGGTGCTTTTGGAGGGAGGGGAAGCAGGGCCCGGTGACTCACCCGTCCGAGGCGAGGGCTGCGGGTAGCGCGGAGGCGGCGCTGCCCTCGGGGCGCGGGGGGCGGCG